>JAKVIS010003212.1:0-18425 GCA_033119425.1 Bufotes viridis
TTCATTTCAATGGGTCCGTCAAAAAATGCGGATGGTCAACCATTTTCCTTCCGCTTCCGTGATCCGTGCTTTCATTCCGTCAAAAAAATAGTGCATGTCCTATTTTTTTCACGGTCGCGGACAAGGATAGGCATTTTTACAATGATCTGCCATAAAAATCGGATCCGTCAAAAAAAACGGTCCGTCATCCGTTTTTTTTGACGGACGCGAAATTTCAAGGAGGAGCGGACGCGGAGGCAGGCAACGGTCATGTGCATGAGGCCTAAGTTAGTTAGGCACTTTATGATCTCTCTGAGAGGCATATCTGAGGTTTAACCAATAGTTCTACTTGCTCTACTTGGTTTGCAGTTAGATCTATACAAATGATTTGAACAGTTTGTTTGAATTATTTACAGATTGGTTGCTTTGCAATTTGGTCGAAATTTGCAATTTGGTGGAACTGTAAGTAAACACACATAACTAGTTCAGTATACAGTTCTAATCACTACATTAAAATTATTATAACTGTTCTAAATACCAATTTTGGCCTCTTTGCTTTCATAAACTCAGATCTGAGTGAAAGTCTGTTCAGCTTCTCTCCTCTGGTGTAATGAATTCTAGCAGCTCCTGCTAGGGAATTTCCCACACAGACTCAGTGTGGAGCTAACTGTGATTGGCCAAGACTCCTGCTCAGTGTGAGGTTGGCTGTGATTGGCCAAGACTCCTGCTCAATAACAACAGCTTAACTCTATGCTTTATGTTAATAATTGTGCTGTGTAATTGAGCTTACCTTACAGACAGTCATATAATGAATCTTAAAGGCATATTATCTTTTCTGCTTCTGTGAACACAGTATATAACTGTTACATGACATCCAAAAACATGAAGTCACAGTAAATAACTCTGCTTTTGTCTTTAACACATAAACATATGAACTGTATTAAGGTTTTTGGCAGGTCTAGCTACTGTATATACACATATCAGCTGTATTAGCAACCTAGGACAGTCTTAGCTGGCCAGCTACAGTCTTCTCTGATGGAACTGGCCTGTCTATGTGTCTTAGGGCACATTCATTGTTGAACTGAAAGTTTGATGTACAGTATGGTTGAAAGAACTTCCCTGTCGATCTGATCTCAGGGGTTTCCAGTAGCCAGTCATTAGAGAAGGTCTTTATTTATCCATAACTTTTCTTTGAGTTTTAATGTTCTTACAATATTTCTTCCACCTGGTGACATTTTCCAAAATTCACTGGAAAATGTAAGGATCATGGGAACTTGTCTGAAGCTTTTTTGTTTGTTTTTTCCATATATTAACTTCCAACCAACAGTATTCTAGCAGTGTATTTTTTTACACCCTGCATCCATACATTTTGAACCTTTTCATTATGAGAAACTAACCTCAAGCCGGACCAACCACAAAGAATTTGCTCTAATGTGTAAACAGAAATTCTGTCTCTCCCTGTAACTGACTTCTTATGAACTACAGGTTTACATCATCGCCATTGAAATCTCTCCTGACAAATCTCAGCCCCCGCCCCTCATCACCCTCCTTTTTCCTCTGTATATTCCTATATTTTGTTGATGATATAATGTCTACCCTATCAGGGGGTGGAGATATATAGTAGGAGATTGTACTCTCACTGCCTTTACTATCTGTGTCTGCTAACTTTCCAGTGTAGCTCTATGAGATGTAGCTTCACACTGGTCTCCCTGCATCCTGCATGTAAGAGCTGTGAGGGAAGAGAGACAGGCTCAAGCTGCATCACATAGGAGAACATAGAGACTGCAGTGTGAAGGGACAGCAGATCTGTGTCACTGATCTCTCATGAATGCCTTCAGAGGACAAAGAGCAGTACAGTACCTCAACCCTCTGTCTCTGCAAAGCCAGGCATGATGAGAAATGTAGGATTCATTAGGAAAACCATATTTTAGGGGAGAAGAAATTAAAATGTCTGTCAACCCACAAATTACACATCAAATAAGACAGGTATACACAAGGGATACACAAGAGCCTCGATCTTATACTTAATCTTATAGGCAAAGACATATAATCCCGAAGTGCTTCTTTAATAAACCTTTGTTACAAACTTTAATCTTTTTTTCCCCTCTCTAACTGCAAGTAAAATACAATTCTAACAAGCAATATCTTAAATTTTCACATTTAGGAAACTTTTGTAGGAGAGAATGTATTCTGCCTATCATCTATTCATTGAGAATTTTTATCATGGGTGAAATAAGAGAGATGTATTTTTCATGCAAAGTGCACATTTGCATTTCTGAGTAGCCCGATGTATTGTTTTAGTCTGCAGCATTTATAATAACTCTCCATTTATGCCTCTCCAATGGAACATTTCTATGTGATTCGTTTGAGTTGGAAGACTCATCTTGAAATTATTAATGTTGTTTAAAACAGAAATATTGTTTTTTTCAAAATCTTTTCTACTTTTCTACCTTTTTCACATTCCTTGAGCCGTTATGATAGAGGCATCTGATATTATTTGGTCTCAGACCATGCTACGCTGTGGTGATTGTATATTTCATTACCCAGCTAAGACCAATTTGTAGCAGTGAAACTTGCACATGTGTGTTTGATATAACTAAACTTAATGTAAAAAGTTTGTTCTCTGTTCTATAATTCATAAAATTATTGTTTTCTTCATCTTACTTCTTACTCAAAGGGTATAATTTGTATAGAAATAAGATAAAAGGGTGGTCTGGATCAAGATGATTCAAGAAGGTTTCAAGATGTCTACTTGTGTTCATTGAATGGGAAAATTCCTGTTTACTTCCAGAAGTTGTAATTCTATCTTGGTCACCGACGTGCACAAAGGTTCATGGATTGTTACCGGTAGGGTTGAGCGCAAAGTTTGGGTCTGGGACTCAAACTTGACCCCGAACCCGAACCCCATTGAAATCAATGGGGACCTAAACTTTGGGGCACTAAAATGGCTCTACCAAAGTGAAGGAAAGGGCTAGATGGGTGCAAAAGGAAGCAAAATGGGTATAAGTACAGGGAAATTGCCATGCAAACAAATGTGGATAGGGAAATGACTTAAAATAACATAAAATACATAAAAATTAACAATAATAATTTTGAACTAGGAGGAGGTCCATATGAAGTAGGAGGTTGAGGAGGCGATGGAAGTGGCGTTGGAGGTGGAAGCGGTGGTGGAGGAGGTAGTCACGAACACTGTGTTTTGGTTTTGTTATTTTTAATTTATTTATTTTTTATTTGGGTAGACCCCAAAACATTGGGAAATATAGAAAAGAAAACAAAGAGAATGCATTGGAGTATAACAAAGGCCAGGTGAGGCCGGTATACATGTCTATTCTGCACAAGGTACAGTCAAGTCATGTGTGATACATGCCTGGTTCATTTTAATGGACGTGAGCTTGTCCACATTGGCTGTGGACAGGAGGCTGCGCTTGTCTGTGATAACGCCCACTGCCGTGCTAAACACACGTTCAGACAATACACTGGCTGCAGGGCAGGCCAGCACCTCCAAGGCATAAAGGGCAAGCTCAGGCCATGTGCCCAATTTAGAGACCCAGAAGCTGAATTGGGCAGACTCATCAGTCAGTACGTGTAGGCGTGTGCACACATACTGTTCCACCACGTTGCTGAAAAGCTGCCTCCTGCTAAGATGTTCCATATCAGCTGGTGGTGCTTGTTTTTGTGGCGTGCTGACAAAGCTTTTCCACATTTCGGCCATGCTAACCCTGCCTTCTGAGGTTCTGGCGGTGAACCAGCTGCATTGGCTACTTCTTCCTCCTCCTCTGCCTCCACCTTGTGGTTCCACTGAGGCCCTGGTGTCAGGTGGGAATGCCATCAGCAGCGCGTCTACCAGAGTGCGCTTGTAGTCATGCATCTTCCGATCATGCTCCAGTTAGGGTATTAAGGAGGGAATGTTGTCCTTGTAGCGGGGATCCAGCAAGGTGGCTACCCAGTATTCAGCACTGGTTAGAATATGGGCAACTCAGCGGTTGTTGCACAGGCACTGCGCCATGTAGTCGCTCATGTGTGCCAGGCTGCCCAGAGGCAACGACAAGCTGTCCTCTGTGGGAGGTGTATCATCGGTGTCCTCCGTATCCCCCCAGCCATGCTGCAGTGATAGCCCTGAGCTGCTTTGGGTGCCACCCTGCTGTGAGCACGGTTCCTCCTCCTCATCTTCCTCCTCCTCATCCTCAAGAACTGTGACCTGGCTGGACAATTGTGTACCTGGCCTATGTTGGTGCACTAACCCACCCTCCGAGCCACTTGTGAATGACTGACCTGATAACCTTGGAAATGTTCCCTTTTCCATCTCCTCTTCCTCCTTTGCCACATCCTCTTCTATCATCGCCCGAAGCGTTTTGTCAAGGAGACATACAAATGGCATAGTAACACTAAGAATTGCGTCATCGGCACTGGCCATGTTGGTGGAGTACTCGAAACAGCGCAACATGGCACACAGGTCTTGCATGGAGGCCCACTCATAGGTGGTGAAGTTATTCTGTTCCGCAAAGCGACTCACCCATGTGTGCTGCAGCTGAAACTCCACTATCGCCTGCTGCTGCTCGCATAGTCTCTCCAGCATGTGCAAGGTCAAATATGAGGCGGTGAGCGGGAAGGCCGAAGTTACTTTCTACAGCAGCTCTGACATATCGGGGTAGTTTTTCAGGAATTTCTGCACCACTAAATTCAGCACATGCGGTAGGAAAGGGATTTGCGTCAAACCGGCTAGGTCCAGAGCTGCTACGAGATTTTGCCCATTATCGCACACCAACAGGCCAGGCTTGAGACTCCAACCACTCATCGGTCTGTTGTTTCATGCTTTTCCACAGGTCCTGCGCGGTGTGAGTTTTTTCCCCCAAACAGATGAGTTTCAGAACAGACTGCTGTCATTTGCCCTGGCTGTGCTGAAGTTGGTAGTGAAGGTGTTACGTTGAGTGGATGAGGAGGTGGTAGAGGAGGAAGCGGAGTAGGAGGATGAGGCAACAGAAGGCCAAAAGAAATGCCCTGCAATCCTCGGTGGCTGAAGGACATGCGCCAAACTGCTATCCGCCTCAGGCCCAGCCACCACTGCATTTACCAAGTGTGCTGTTAGAGATATATAACATTCCTGCCCATGCTTACTGGTCCACATATCAGTTGTTATGGGGACCTTTCCACAAATGGCGTGCACACCTGATTTTGTCCGCCACTTGGTTGAGCAGGGAAGGGATGGCTCACCTGGAAAAGTAGTGGCAGCTGGGAACCACATACTATGGGACAGCCACCGCCAAAAGGTTTTTAAAAGTGTCTGTGTCCACCAGACGGAATGACAGTATTTCAAAGGTTAGGAATTTTGATATGCTGGCATTCAGGGCCAGGGACCTAGAACCTTATCATCCTCCACATCATCTTCCACCCACTCTTCACCCTTGCCCTCCTTTTCACTCTACACACCGCAGAAAGCCACAGCATTTGGCACCTGTGTTTCCTCATCATCAGAGACGTGCTGCGGTGGTCTTCCCATGTCCTTATCCTGAAACATAAGTGGTTGGGCATCAGTGAACTACATCTCTTCCACTTCTGGGGCAGAGCTATGTGGATGGCCCACGGAAACCCTGAAAGCATAGTCATCAAAAAGCATAAGAGACTGCTGCATGACTTGGGGCTCAGACTGCTTGGCTGATTTGCAAGGGGGTAAGCTGAAAGACAGATGCCTATGGTCTGCAGGTGCCAACTGTGAGCTTTCAGCAGTGGTCCGGGTGGGAGACAATGTGAAGAAACTGGAGGCACTGTCAGCCACCCAATCTACTATCGCCTGTACGTGTTCTGGCCTCACCATTCGCCTACGCGCACCCGAGGAAGGTATTTCATTTGTGCGTGTAGCTGGCACAGAATGTCCACATCCTCTCACTGCAACATGAGCTTTATCACCTCCAGCAGCACCACGACCAGGGCTACGTCCATTATTTGATGCTCTCCTCATTCTTTGCGTTCACCACCAAACTAACAGACAGATTTACAAAATTTACTTCCCAGTCAGGTATGCAGTGGAGGGATACTTTGAAAAAAATAAGGGGTATAAATCACCCAACAATCTAAATGCCGCCGAATTTACAGAATATATTTTCCAGTCAGGTATGCAGTGCAGGGATAGTTTGAAATAAAAAAGGGGTACAGATCACCCAGCAATTTAACCTCTGAATTTACAAAACATATTTCCCTGTCAGGTATGCAGTGCAGCACACCCTCCAAGCCACTTGTGAATGACTGGCCTGATAACTGTGGAAATGTCCACCCACAATCTAAGGATGGATTTACTGATTTTCTTTACTGATTTTCTTTCTTTTCAGAAATGCAGTGCAGGCCGGAAAGGTACTGTCTTGCAAAAAAAAAGTGATTTTTTTTTTAAACAAAATGTCACATATGGATTTAATGATTACATTTCACTATTACAAATGCAGTGCAGGCCACAAAGGTATTTTCTAGCAAAAAAAAAAAAAAGCTGATCTTTTCTCCCACAATGTCACAGTTGTATTTGCTGATTATATTTCACTATTAGAAATGCAGCACAGGCCGCAAAGGTACTTTCTGGCAAAAAAAGATGATTTTTTCACCCACAATGTCCCAGTTGTATTTCTTGTAAAAAAAAAGGTAATTTTTTGAACCACCATGTCATAGATGGATTTCATTATCACAAATGAAGCACAGGCTGCAAAGGTACTTTCTGACCAAAGAAAGGTAATTTTTTCACCCACAATGTCACAGTTGTATTTACTGATTGTATTTCAGAAATGCAGTGCAGGCCGCAAAGGTACTTTTTAGCAAAATAAAATCAATTTGTCCCCCCAGAATCTAACAGATGGATTTACTAAATGATTTACACTGTCACATATGCAGCACAGGGGTACTTTACAGAAAAAAATGTGAATATGTCACCCCCTGGGTCCCTGAACTCACAGACGGATTACCTATATTATTTTCCCTTCCCCTGGCACATATGCAGTGCAGGTGCACTTAAAAAATGAGTATATGTCACCCACTGAACTACAAGAACAGGATTAAATGATTGTCCCTGGCACATATGCAGGTGCAAGTGCACTGCATTTGCACAAAATGGCTGCTGACGCCCACCTAACTGACGGATTAAGGGCTCAGGGCAGGGTACAAAAATGTTGCATTGCACCAACAAAAAAATAGCTGTAGATTGCAGAATTAACACCAAGCTCTGATATCAGATTCTTTCCTAATCTCTTTCTCACAGCAGCAGCATCCTTTCCCTACACTAGTAAGAGCTGACGTGACGTGCGGCGCTACGTGACTCCAGCTTATATAGAGGCTGGGTAACATGCTGCACTGGCCAATCACAGCCATGCCATTAGTAGGCATGGCTGTGATGGCTTCTAATGGCACAGATCTTAAGCGCTTGTTGATTGGCTGCCCTGCAGCCTTTCAACAGGCTTTATTAAATGGCCGAACACCGAACTCGAACCCGAACCCCAGTTTGGGTTCACTCAACACTAGTTACAGGGCAGTTATCGGAGCTCTGTATTGTAATGGGACATGCACCTGCGTGATCCTCACATGATCATTACAGATTTTTGGCTTTTAGATGTTAAAGAAGTTCTGTTTTTGATAATAAAATTGTTATATCTGCGGAGTACTCCAAATACTGCATATATTTTCCCTATATACCTGTTTTTCATGGCAGCACTTTCCTTCCCCTTTTCTCAGTATCAGTGCATCCTAGCAGTTACATACAGAACTTCCTGTTTCCATCAGCTTTCTGCTGGGTTTTCCAGCCAAACCCAGCTTTCCTTGCTCTGTATTTAATCACAGGGCTTGCTCTGCCTACTGCAGATAGAACAGTGCTGCAGGTGGAGCAAGCTCTGGGAAACTTTACAGGGCAAAGCATGCTGGGTTTCATTAGAAAATAGCAGGGACAAAACAGGAAGTTCTGAATGAAAACTTCCTGGCAGGATGCAATGATGTCAAGAACAGGGGAAGGAAAGTTCTGACATGAAAAACAGGAATATGGGGCAGAAATATGAAGTGTTTGGTCTGCTCTGGTAGATTAAAAAAAGAACATCATAAAACAGGAAAAGCCCTTTAACAATGAGTTCCTTTGACTACAAGAGGAGATTTTTGAAAAATCTGAGCAATTGATATCTAAAGTATATTAGAAAATGGCCTAACTTTTCATTGTGTAGTTATTAAGTAAGGACCTGTCAGTTCTCCTTATATGTCTAGTTTAGTAAATGCTTCAATTCCTCGTCAAATAACAATTCTAGAGCATCTTTTCTGAGAACTCTATGTTGTGCAGTTCCTCTGTTATCACACCTGGAAATGTATGAATACATTGACAACTGTCGCCATTCTTCTTGTCAATAGAGTTTGCCCCTTCATAGTCTAACACTGTCAGTCCTAACTGAATTTTGTTAGACCAGGTTCACACCAGTCACTATGCCGGGCTTTCTGTTGGAGTGATACTCAACCGTATCCAAAGGACTCATCTTTGAAGACTGTTTGACCTGCTTTCTATTTGTTTAGTGCTTTTTGACAGACAAAATAACATGGTAGACTGCATTATCCTGTCTGACAAAAATGCTGGAAACAAAGAGAAAGCAGGTCAATCAGACTACAAAGTTTGTCTCATTTAAGTGAAGGCACCTCTTGCAGTATATGTTTCACAGAGAACGGCACTGGAGTTAGGGGTGTGAATAGGATTTTTTTTAACTTTAACACATTGTAGGGGTTGTCCGAGATTTTTAATTATCTCACACAACCACTTTAAAGGAGTTTTCTGGGATTTTGATACTGATAACCTATCTTTAGGATAGGTGATCAGTATCGGATCGGTGGGGGTCTGGTACCTGGAAACCCCACTGATCAGCCATTTGAGAAAGCACTGGTGCTCCTGTGACCGTTGTGGCCTTCTTGCGGCTTACCAAGCACAGTGCCGTACATTGTATAGTGGCTCTGCTTGGTATTGCGCTCATCCCAATAGATGAGCATTGTGCTTGGTAAGCTGCAAGAAGGCTGTGGAGCTCGTGCTTTCTCAAACAGCTGAACGGCAGGGTTCCTGGGTGTTGGACCCCCACCGATCAGATAATGATGACCTATCATAACTCTTAAGGAGAGGTCATCAGTAGTAAACTCCCAGAAAACCTCTTTAATTACGCTGGGTGTATTGTTCATCAAGTCCTCCACTAGTAAAATGGTCTTGTGCATTCTCCACACAATCATGTATTTTTACTGCTTTTAGGCATCACTGAGTACTTGAAAGGACAATATATTTTCATTGATGAGCTACATTGTAATATTAGCAACCATAATCACACAAAAAATAAAGCTGTAGGTCATGGGCAGTAACATGCCTAATTCATTAAGGATGGTAATGAGAGCCTTTGGAAAACTACAATCTAATAAGACATAATGGCTTTGATGAAGGCAGTCCTCTGGCTTATGTCCAGGTTATACGTGACATCATTTGTCCAGGTGCCTACAACATGTAAGGTCTTTGCTTAAGGTAATCGTCAGTGGTAAGATAAGCAGCAGAGAGCACTTCCTGTGTATTTAATTAACTGATTAGATGTAATTAGCGATATATACTGTACTTTATGTTTAAACCACTCAAAGCAAACCATATCACAATCTTATATTGAATCATACAATATGTATTTCCCTTATAATGCCTATAGCTTGTATTATGAATGGCTGATTACAGTATGTGATGTAAAGTGATTAACATTACGGTAATGGTTCATGCACACAACCGTTGATCAGCCATTTCGTGTATTGGGGACCGCAATTTGCGGACCCCAATGCATGGACAACATCGTGCGGATTCCGCAGACAGATCCAGTCCCACTCAACTTGAATGGTTTCATGGTCCGGCCACACCACAAAAAATGGCCGCTAGTAACCAATACAAAAATGTGAATAGGGCAGAAACTCCACAGAAACACACCGTAGTGCTTCTGTGGGTTTCCGTACCTTCAAGTGAATGTATCCGCACCCGTGAAGTGGGATGCACACAGCTGGTGCATATTGTGGACCTACTGTTTGCGGGTCACAACACGGCATGGCCAGGCAACAGTGGTATGCATGAGCCCTAAGTCTGTGAAAACCCTTCTGGATACAGAATTTTCAGGGTCAAGATGAAAGAAAAAAAGTAGCAAAATACTCGTGCAGAGATTTTTTTAGGCTCCACTTGACTTAAAGACTTTCTCTGGGAATTCTATAAGAAATGGCCACTAAAAACCCATCCAAGAATGTGAATAGGAAGGGTTGTGTCCAGCTGCTTGGGGCAAAAGGGTGGCGGGAACTAGTTTCTGTACACTGTACTATGGTGCCTGCATTACAGTGGTGAGTGTTCCTTTCAGGCTATTGTGCAGGAGGAACTCTGCTCTGCAATGATAAGGGGACATCCTCTGCGGTTAGAGGAAAGAAGGTTTTAACACAAACATAGAAGAGGATTCTTTACGGTAAGAGCAGTGAAACTATGGAACTCTCTGCCTGAGGAGGTGGCGATGGTGAGTTCACTAAAAGAGTTCAAGAGGGGCCTGGATATATTTCTGGAGTGTAATATTATTACAGGCTATAGCTACTAGAGAGGGGTTGTTGATCCAGGGAGTTATTCTGACTGCCTGATTGGAGTCGAGAAGGATTTTTTTTCTTTAAAGTGAGAAAAATTGGCTTCTACCTCACAGTTTTTTTTTTTTTTTTTTGCCTTCCTCTGGATCAACTTGCAGAATAACAGGCTGAACTGGATGGACAGATGTCTTTTTTCAGCCTTATAAACTATGTTACTATGTTACTATGTAAATACAGTAATGATGCAATCTAGTGTGCAATATGCAAGACTATGCTATCACCTTTCAAAATGGAAATAACCTTTTAAGGAAACTACAGGAAGCATAATATAGAGCAGGAGGATCTAAGCAGATGGATATACAGTTTTATGAGAAATGATTCAGCAAAACTTGCAATTTAGACCTCATGCACATGACTGTATGTATTTTGTGGTTCGCATTTTGCGTATCCCCAAAATACGGATACCCTCTATGTTGCATCCAAATTTATCAATGTGCGTTATTTGATACGTTAACTAAAATTATGGCAGCTCAGACTCATACAAAATTGGCTTAAAACTGTAATAAATCTTCTCCACATAGTGTTAACAGTTTCAGACAAAGTATCATGTTTTTCTCAAGGCTGGCCATCTCACACCATCTCAGGATATGTCAAACCAAGAGGAAAAGTAAAGAAGATACATACAGGTTTCAATTATTCACAACTGTACAAGCAGCATTGGTTAGGCTAAGATCTCTTGCAATTTGGAATGGTCTGTCAAGCCCATATACATTCATTAGCCAGATGTATGGCCCCCTTTACTATTGGGGATGAGCGTGGATGTTCGGGTTCAGCCGAACTCCGGGTGAAAGTTCGGGTTCGGATCCTGAACTTGGTGTAAACTCGAACCCGAACCCCATTAAATTTAATGGGAACCCGAACTTTGGTGCACTAAAATGGCTGTAAAACTCGTAATAAGGGCTAGAAGGCTGCAAAAGGAAGCAAAATGGGAGTAAGAGCAGGACTATTGGCTTGAAAATGCGGAATGTGGATAGGGAAATGACTTAAATTAACATAGAATAGAAAAAAAAAATAATAATAGTCTTGTAATAATAATAGGAGGTGGAGGTCAAAGCGGAGTAGGAGGTTGAGGAGGCAGTTGATGTGGTTGTGTATGTGGAAGCAGCAGTGGAGGAGGTAGCCAACACAGTTTTTTTTTATAAATTTGGGAAGGCCCCAAAACATTGGGAAATGGAAAAGAGAATGCAAAGAGAAAGTGCGCTGGAGTATAACAATGGCTGGGTGAGGCCGCTATACTTGTCTACTCAGCACAAGGTACGGACAAGTCCTGTGGGATCTATGCCTGGTTAATTTTAATGAACGTGAGCTTGTCCATGTTGGCTGTGGACAGGCGGCTGCACTTGTCTGTGATCACCCCCACCCACCGATCTAACAGACAGATTAACTATATTCATTTACCAGTCACGGATACAGTGCAGGTGTACCTCACACTAAAAATGGATATATGTCATCCACAGTTGTTAAACTAGGTGTCAGTGGTGAGGACTAGTGCTCCCATCGCCCTACTCACTACCTGGGGCTTCTTTCAGGGTAAGCCAGGGACAAGGCACGTGATCGGCGTACAAGTGAGCAGTCCGTCTAGGGACGTCAGGGCAGCCAGGTGCCAGTGCTAGATGGGTTAGGGGTCACCACTCCTCCCTCTCCATAGTGAAAGGGTACCCTCTATCCCTCCTCTCTGCACCGCACGTCTGATATGGCAGGTAACAGATACCTGCTTTCTGTCCCTGCACTACTGATAGGCGGTGCTACACGTGATCTAGCTTGTATAGAGGCTGGGTACCATGATGCACTGGCCAATCATAGCCATGCCATTACTAGGTATGGCTGTGATGGCTTCTAAATGCCCACAGCTTAAAAGCTTATTGATTGGCTGCCCTACAGCCTTTCAACAAGCTTTATTAAATGCCTGAACATAAAACTCAAACCCGAACTTTTGAGGCAAAGTTCGGTACGGACCCGAACTTTGCAGTTCGGTTTGCTCAACACTATTTACTATTACTCTTTTATCTCTGTATATTGAGGTATATCAGTTATAGGTTATAGTTATTAGTTATTAGAGATGAGCGAAGTTTTGAAAAATTTGATACAGCAACTTCGCTGAAGTTTTCCAAGAAGTTTGACTCATTATGAATTAATTTGTCACAGATCACTATAAATCAGGCATACCCAGGCCACTCTGTGTTAGGGTACGGCCACATAGAGCGGCAGTGCTGTGGGCGGGTTGCTGCCATGCTGTGGTGAAGAACCGCAAGGCTAATTAGCCCACAGCTGCATTTAATAATAAAGACTGCACTGTATAGTCCTTTTTCATTGTTAATGGCCTTGCTACACCTTTAAACAGGGGCTGTACTGGTATGGGGTCTGGCTGGTTAGGTTGGGGGCACAATTTGCTAAATATTACTGTTCTGGCCTGCAATCTCCGCAGGTTATTTGACAGTAAACACTGAATATTAATCAGCTCTGGCATACCCACTTCTCCAAACCCAACGCTCTCCTGCCCTACATTTGGGAGCTCTTCTTCTGCCGTCTACTTTTCCTCCTTTTCCACATCAATTAATATCGATGAGAATATGTCATCAGGAAGATCCAACTCCTCCTCTCTCTGCATCTAGCTGATTTTTATAGGACATGGAGACTTTGAAGGATGATTTGGAAGAAGCAAAGCCAGTAAAAGATGAGGATGATTATCATTAACTCCTGGACCCCTAAGGGGTGAAGACTGTATGGTATTGGTTGGCACACTGTCACAAGAATGATAAGGGCTTCCATCTTATTGGTATTGAATTACATATCTTAGTTTACAGCTCATGTAGGAATAAGTAGATGTAGTAATAAATAAATAAAACTGATGCAGAATAAGTCTCCCTGCACTCTCCTTCAGCTCTCCCTGCACTCTTCCTGCCGCCACCTGCAGTCTCTCTGCACTTTCCTTCTCCAATATTCTTCTATGAATCATTTTCAGTAACACTGTCCCTAGCGCATGAGCGCTTGCCACGTCTCTCCCTATGCTCAGATCCCAGGACAATGGCGGAGACCGCGTGGGATGAGGGTTTTATAGGACAAGACATCATAGGGAATAGCTATGTCCAGATTAGCTTGCTGGACAGCATAATGGGTGATATTGTGTTCCTGGGCTTATTTTCACTTTGTAACACGTGCAGCCACTATTTTAGGAAAAACTGATTCGTTACCACGAAGCGCAAGGGAATTCAGATTCATTACGAATTGAAATTGTCCTTAACTTCGGACCGAATTCCGATTCGAATGCTTCACTTTGACTTAGCTCAACACTGGTTATTAGATTTCTGGAGAAATCCAGGGAGTATTCTGATTCAGGTATTTTTTCCCCTAAAGTGGGGAAAATTAGCTTCTACCTCACAGGGATTTTTTTTTGCCTATATCTGGATGAACTTGCAGGATAACAGGTCCGCCTAGGGACGTCAGGGCAGCCAGGATTCCGATTCGAATGCTTCACTTTGACTTAGCTCAACACTAGTTATTAGATTTCTAGAGAAATCCAGGGAGTATTCTGATTCAGGAATTTTTTCCCCTAAAGTGGGGAAAATTGGCTTCTACCTCACAGGGATTTTTTTTGCCTTTATCTGGATCAACTTGCAGGATAACAGGCCGAACTGGATGGACCAATGTCTTTTTTTTCTGCCTTATAAACTAAGTTCTATGTTACTATGTAGTTGTCAGGGCTCATGCACACGAACATTGCCTTTTTTTCAGTCCGCAAAGTGAGAATCCGCAAAACACAGATACCTGCCGTATATGTTACGCATTTTGCGGAACAGAACGTCAAGCCAATAATAGAACTGTCCTACCCTTATCCGTAATGTGGACAAAAATTGGACATGTTCTATATTTTTGCGGATGCCACGGAACATATAGACATGGACAGCACACGGTGTGCTATCTGCATCTTTTGTGGCCCCATTGTAGTAAATGGGTTTGCACGCAATCGGATATGGACCAAAAATACGTTTGTGTGCAGGAGCTCTTATGTAATAAACCTCGGTTAAAATTCCCTGAAGCTTTACATTTTTTTTCATGAAAAATACTATTATAACATTATAAGCGGCTTGTTTTATTTTTACTATAATTCTTAATTCATTCTCTTGGTTTACAAAATGGAATCCTGAGAACGTTTTTTTCCACAGTCAGATAACACTGAGTATATTCTACCTGTTTTCGACATGGATATTTTTAGAGCGATCTGTCTGCCTGTTAAGCTCATCTTGTATAATTGGTTTATCTTAGCAGGGTCTGTTTCTCCTCTGTTGTCTATTACTGTACAAGATGCAAGAAGTTGCTTTGTTAACCATGAAAATGCTGGTAGTCTGACCTGGCAAGGCAAAATCCTCAGCAAATGAAATGACAGATATTCAGATATCTTACATCTGCATTGTCTTCCCCATAGTTTAAACAAAGAAGCATAACCCTCAATTCTGTTAGATTTATTAATATGGCTGCGCCAGTTAATATACGTTTGTACATACGTTTGTGAAAAACGTGTAGCTGGTAAACTTGCACTTTATGGACCTTCTAGTGTGATCAATAAAGGATATTCATTTTATAAGGACGTTGTGCTGCATTTACCTTCAAGTACCTGGCACATCCTATGGAGAAGAGTGGCACTGTCACAGTGTAGTTCACTGTGACACTTGTTGCATGCTGGCTGCATGCGCTCTTGCATACTGGGGTGTGGGCCGTTACCTGTGTATACTGGTTGCTTGGGTGCTGCGTGCAGGCGGCAGCCATATAGTGTGTGACCCATGCCCTGTTAATTTGTGTCATCCCTGTGTCTTTTATGTATTGCAGCGCAGTTTTTTGTGACACTGGGTTGCCTTGTAGGCTGGCTGCCTGTGTACTTGAATACTGGTTGCAGTTCTCATTCTCGTGTATGCTTGCTTGTGGTGCCTGCTGGCTGCAGTCTAAGGATCCATTCACACTTCTGCATTCAGTGTCCGCACCCGTTCCGCCAATTATGCAGACTTATTCATTCTGAATGGGGATGGAATGGATGCGGAGAGCAGCTGCGGACAAGAATAGGGTGTTCTATGGGGGTGCCGCCGGGTGTATTGCGGATCCGCAATACACCATGGACGTGTGAATGGACCCTTATAGTGTGAACTGTACCCTGTGTTTTGCCTGTTCCCTGAGTCTATGTAGGGTTAATGTTTTCCTGTGTTTGTGTCTGATTATCAGGTGGTCAGGTGTCCCTATTAATCTGGTTATTTAGACCTGTGCTGCATGCCTGGAGGTCAGTTGTCTCCAGGAATCCTGTGTGCAGGGTGCATTCTACTAACCAGTATGTTGATGACATCTACCCTGACTTGTGTGGTTAGCCTGATATTTCATCAATGTCACCAGGTCCTAGTCTGTCTGGCAGTTTGTATTATGTTACCATGTCTTCATATTTTGTATGTTCATCTGTGACCGCCATGCACCTAGTTCCGCATGGGGTTCAGGCATGTTTCTATGTTGTCTACATGTATTGGTCTGCCTGTGTATGCCATGCTTCCTGTATACATATCTGCATGGGGTCCTGGCTATGTCTGTATGTTTCTGAGTTTGTCCTGCTGTCTGTCATTGAGCGCCATGCTCCTTGTATCCAGTTCTGCATGGGTTCCTGATGATGTGGCTCAGCTGTGTTCTTGTTACTTGGTCTGTGTCTGAATGGTGTCCTATGTTGCATGTTTGTTTGGGATCCTGCTTGGTTGCCTGTGTTCCTGGTTTTATGTTTTGCCTGGACTGTTGGTGTCTTACATGAGGGTCTGTTCCTTGCAGGTCAGTTGCCAAGTGACTGGGACTAATCGAGGAGGTAATGGTCCGGTGACTACCCTGCAGCGAAGACCAGACCCCTGTATAAAGGTTAAAGGGTAATAACCCTGGGGGACACCAGAATAAAACCTTTAGGGTTTGGCCTTAAGTCAAACTGGTCACTTTGCACAGTGGTCACTTTTACCAATGATCCACCTGATCCGTAACAGCTTGCTCAGCTATGTAACCCACTGCTCTTCCTGGCCTGTTAATCTGATCATGTTTGTGTCTGATTTTTGTTTAATAAACCATTCATTTTGGCCTACTTTGGATCTGTTTGCCTGTTTTCTGTATTCTTGTGATATGTTCAGGGGTCTATCTACATTGTGAGAATAAGAATGAAATGTAAATGTTTGAAAATACTATTTGAACTCCAATTTATATTTTTGTATGTGCCAATGTTAGCTGCCAATGTTAGCCCTCTTGAACAGGCAAAAGCATCTACAATGGGAATTGTAAGCATGAGAACTGGGCCATAGAGTAATGGAAAATAAAGCTCTCTTGGTCTGTTGAATCACATTTTCTTTTCCATAGTGTCAAATGTTGGTGTGTGTTGGGGTTGCTTACCTGTGGAACAGAAAACACTAGGATTATGTGAAAAAGCAAGTCATGATGATCTGGGGAATGTTCTACAAAGAAACCTGTGTCCTCGCATTCATGTGGACGTCACTTTGACATGTACCACCTATCTAAGCATCATTACAGACTGAGTATACCCCTTCATGGCAATGGTATCCCCTATTAGCAGTGGTCTGTTGCCATGCTGAAATAAAAAAAATGTTCAGGGATGGTTTGAGAAACATCACAAAAAAGTGACTTGGCATTAAATTTCCAAGATCTTAAAACCAATAAATAATAACTGGAAACACAAGTACTTTAATGACTTAAAGGAACTACTATTAACATCGTGGTGCTAGATTCAGAGGCCTTGTGTAGTTCATGCTATGATGATCTTAACTTGAAAGTTCTAGACCCCAAAGCAGAATCTCTAACAGATCTTCTACAGATCATGTGCATTTTATAAAAGTAGGGCCCCTCCTGGTTCCAAGAGGGACCTTTGGACCCTTTCAGAAGCTATTGCCCAGATGTATTTACCAACTTTGCAGCCCCCAAACTATGCCTTTGCTTTTGGTGGCTTTTCCCTAAGATGCCAAATTGATGTAGATTCTATACTCATCCAAGTGACTTGTGAAGATTATATTTATGGTTGAAGATTTTAAATAGCAGAAAAAGAAAGCCGTGGTAAGAGAATTTTTTTATGATGATGGTTACTCACTGAATCAACCTCGCAAACAACGATATGTCATTGACACTTAATAAAATGTATAGTTTAGTTATTCGTGCCTAATAAAACTTGGTTTACATTATACCCCTTGTCTGCTATGATTTGCTTCCCAGGGCTCTGTTAGAGTGCATTAAGACTCAGCACAGAAGATCAGGGCAATTTACTGCAAAGCTTAAATAATTCATTTATGCACTATTGCCTTCAGACACTGTTTTTCCAAATGCTATAATGAGGCACTCTGTACGATTTCTGCACCGCAAAGGAAAAGACATTGTGATATTTTATCCTTATGTGCCATATCTGGAAATTTGATGCATCCTCCAAAACAAATATTTTCTATTATGTGTTATATTACTGATGTACAGTTATAATTTACTACTCCGAATCAAAATTCAAATAGCTAGTTTGAATTTTCCTTCCATCTTTCCCACCACTGAGCAGGAGTAATACAATGGTAAAATATAACCTGACTATCCATGCAGGAATCAGGGTCAGCATTTCCATCGATAGCATTGTTGAAAGCACAACAGAGATACAGCTAATGAAACTCAGTGCTCAAAACTTATGCCTACTGATGCAACGAGGAAAATGAAATACAGATGGTTTTCTATCTACTTTTGGTAATTCATTTACACAGGCATACCAGATGGCACTGATTTAATGGAACAGTACCCAATTTAACGTTGACGTCCTCAGCTAAAAAGTTAAA
>JAKVIS010003213.1:0-18382 GCA_033119425.1 Bufotes viridis
GGGGTTATTCACACCGCAGTTTTTTTGATGGCCAGTGAATAAAGAACGTTAAAAAATAGAACATGTTCTATTCTGCCCTTTTTTGCTGACTGACAGCCCCCATACAATTGAATTGGACCATTTTTTGTGTCCGTTTCTTAGAAAGACATCAGTGAAAAAACGTCTGTTAAAAACTGACAGTTTTTGTTTTCAACTGAATTTTTTCCACTATCATGTGCCTGTAGCCTTAATAGTCCTTATATGTATAGTACACACACAATCCGCTAACCCTTAATACATAACCTCAAACTCCTTGTAACCCCAATCTCTTAACTGCAGGACATACTCCACCTTAGCTCAATCTTACCTGTGTATAGTGCGTATTCCTTTTAACTCCTTCCTGATCACTTCCCATAAATTAATGTTGGCGGTCAGGTATTTAAAAAAGGCGCCCTGGGAATAATTTACGTGATTGATGATAACACTGATCGCTTTCATTTAACACCTCAGATGCCGTGGTCACATAAGACCACGGCATCTGACTTCCGGTTCCGGCGCCGCCATGAGTGGCCGCATGTGAGTGAGCTCCCAACTATAACCTCCCTCGGAGACACAGCTCCTCTCACAGTGGGACTTGATCCCAGCCATTCTTTGCGGACGGGTACAGGTGTCTTGACACTGTACATGGATCGTTACCTCAGAGCTATGGGGAGCAAATCTAACCGAAAACCCTCTAAGCCCGCACAAGACACGCCTGTGATGGCGCCTGCAACAGAGAAGGCTCCGAATGCCGACCCGCACCTAGGACGGGAGGAGGACCCAGGAGATGAAGAGGGGATCGACTACAAGCAGCTTGCTATAGAGGTTGCTGCCCGCATACTAGCTGATTTACAGGAGTCACTGTCCTCGGTAGTGACACAGGCAATACAACTTATTAAAGCAGATATCGCCCAGCATTCTACGCAGCTAAACCACTTAGAGGCGCAATATTCTGCAGTAGCGTCGGAAACCCTGACGGCGCAGTCGGCGCTGAAAGAGGCTACGAGAGAAATTAAGCGGCTGGCAGACAAAGTGGACGAACTCGAAAATCGTTCTCGTAGAAGTAATCTACGCCTCCTGGGCCTACCAGAAAGCATTCCCCCACAGGAGTTGCTGATCATCTGTGAAAGAACTCCCAGAGGCGGTGGGCCTCAAAGTTATGTGCACCGTTGAACGTGCTCATCGAGTAGGCCCAGACCTACGCCACATCGAGACTGATAAGCCGGGGTTGGGTCACAGACCCAGGCAAGTAATTATGAAGTTCCTCAATTATGCGGACAAAGCAATGATACTGCGGGCCTACAAGCAAACAAAGTCCCCGGTACAGATTAGGGGATACACCATCTTATTGTTTAATGACTTTTCAGCAGAAGTCCTGAAGAAGAGACGTGCCTTCTCGGAGATATGTTCCGACCTGTTTAACAGAAAAGTGCGATTTGCCCTATTGTATCCCGCCACCTTGAAGATCTTCCACCAAGGCGGGGGTTCGACGACCTATCTTACTCCACGAGAAGCAGTGGAGGGCCTTTCCCTGTCGGATGACTGCGACGGAGACGGGAGAAGCACATCGGGGTCCCCATCCTCACGTGAGGCACGTCTGCATGCCCAGACGGACCGTGGCACTACACAGAGGGAATCCCCTAAGGAGCAACGCAAGAAAGCCCGGTGGGCGACCTGAGGACAGAACTTTTACTGGTCGAATCACGACCAGGTGGTATGAGCCCTTCTTTTGTCTACCCCGTTAATTTAACGGGATGTTGAGATGCTGTTCTCAGACTCTAGTTTGCTATTTGCATGTTTATCGGGAATTTTTCTCTAAAAAGGGACATTGAGGACGATCATCGGGTCATTTTGCTATAACTGTTCGGTTACTCTTAAACACAAGGTTTTGCACATTTTGGGAGGGAGGGGGGTCGGAGTCCGATTCGTTTATAAGTGCTGTTTGGTGTGCCCACCATGGTGGGAAGAAGTGAAGTTCGGGAAATACACCTATGCAGGTTGGTTAGGGTACACGTGAGGCGTGTACGTATCCTGCGCTGTTACTCTTTTATTGTTGGGGGGAGGTTGGGTGGGAGGAAGGGGTGGGAAAAGTTTTGGGTAGGATGTTTAGTATGTATTCTTACAGTGTACAGACAGGTAGCCTATGTCCTGGCTTTCCAGCTCTTGAAGTCACCCTTGCTCCATGATTATGGTTAATATCATTTCATGGAATGTGAAAGGGCTCCGATCACCCCATAAAAGGATGATGGTGCTCCGCCACTTGAGGCGCTGTAAAGCAGACATAGCTCTACTGCAGGAGACTCATCTAGAGGAGAGGGATTTCTGGAGGATGAAGAAGTTGTGGGTTGATAGGGTGCTGGGGTCTCAGTCAGTGGCGCGCAAAGCAGGAGTCTTGATCCTGCTGAAGAAAGGTTTGCCGTATACGATTCAGTCTCATGTCGCGGATGAGGAGGGGCGATTGGTCCAGGTCACTCTCAAATCTGCCACAGGTCTCCTTAGTCTGTATTGTATCTATGGCCCAAATGATCGACATGCTGAATTTTTCTCTAACCTTACGGATAAGCTACTCTTGGATCCAATCCGTGATATAATTGTAGGAGGGGATATGAACTTAGTGATGGATACTATAGCCGATAGGAAATATGATAGGGAACACAGGCAAGAGCTGAAACTGCAGAATACCGTACTGTGTCGCATGGTGGAGGCTGTATCGCTAATTGATGTGTGGCGCAGGTTCCACCCTGAGGGCAGGGATTACACATTTTATTCTGCGGCTCACCATTCCTGGTCACGTATAGACCACATCTTGGTGTCAGAATCATTAGTGCATAAATGCCAAACTGCGGACATAGCCGACATGGTGATCTCGGATCACGCGTTAGTTATGACTCAAATTACTGATACCATTCCCAGAGGGGAAGACTTTTTATGGAGATTCCCGTCGAGTATGTATGGTAGGGAAGATTTTCATAAGCTGCTATTAGGATGGTGGGATGACTATATGTCGATGAACGATGACCCGAATAATATACAGCTGACCTGGGATGCCGCCAAGGCAGTCTTAAGGGGAAGGTTAATAGCTTATGGTATTAGTACAAAGAAAAAACTAAATCAAAATATAGCCACGCATAGTCAGAAATTGAGACAGGCATATAACACTTTTCAAGTGGCCCCGTCCCCTGAGAATGAGAGAACCTGGAAGGAGACAAAATCGGCCTATGAATTCTGGCTAAAGCAAAAAGAGCTTTACTTTAGGACCCAGGCAGATGCCAGGCTGTACAGGTATGGGAATAAGGCCGGCAGGCTGTTAGCACGGCTTGCGAAGGGTTATAATAGCGCTTCCCCAATCCTGGCTCTGAAGACAGGTTTCAGGTACGGTGGAGACTAACCCCAGGGGCATTAATAAGATTTTGGGCGACTATTATAGTAAGTTGTATGCCGCAGGACCGCAAAGTATGGATAAGGGGAGGGAGTGGCTACGGAAATTAAAATTACCGAAACTATCACAAGAAGATCTCCTCAGACTGAATGAGCCCATCACTTCTCAGGAGGTTCTTAAGGTTATATCTAATCTGAAGTGTGGCAAAGCGCCGGGACCTGACGGATATTCTGGGGAGTTTTTTAAGATCTTGGGTGACAGAGTGGGTTCTATTCTCACCTCACTTTATAATGACTATTTAGCAGGGGTTGGCATACCGAATGAAATGAATACAGCATACATTAAGCTCTTGCCAAAACCTGGCAGGGATCCCTTACTGGCATCATCGTATAGACCAATCTCCCTTATAAACGTAGATATTAAAATCTTATCTAAATTAATGGCTGACAGATTGGGGGAGATACTGCCAAAACTCATTGCCACACCTCAGGTTGGGTTTGTCAAGGGAAGAGCGGCGGTGACAAATATCAGAAAAGTTTTGACAGTTCTGGATGAAGTGAAACTTAGGCCGGGGTTCCATCCATCCTCAGCAATACTAAGCATAGATGCTGAAAAAGCTTTTGATAATGTAAGCTGGGGGTGGATGGACCTCGTTCTGGATACTTATGGCTTCGATGGGGTTTTCGGGCATTTCTGACAGTCTTATATGCCAATCCAAAGGCAGGGTCAATACCCGGGATTCTTGTCACCTGCCTTTGCTCTGGAGAAAGGGACCAGGCAGGGATGCCCGATGTCACCGTTGCTATTCAATCTAGCTCTGGAACCTCTGTCTAGATTTTTACTGACCACTTCACAGATCAGAAGGCATCACAGTAGGAGACAAGGAGATAAGGCACACCCTGTTTGCTGATGACCTTCTGCTCTTCTTAGATAATCCTAAAAGAGATGTTCCCGTACTACTGCAAGTATTGTCAGAATATGGTGAGTTCTCGGGCTTTAAAATCAACACGGACAAAAGTGAATTGTTGCCCTTACGTTTGTCTCAGGGGATTTAGCCTGGATGGGACAACATCTTCCTGTAAAAATAAATTCTGCTAACATTAAATACCTAGGAATTTTGATAGGCAGGTCACCAGATACGGTATATAAGCTTAATTACCCTCCTCTAATCAAGAAGATATTGACGGAGCTGGAGGGATGGATGAAACTCCCTCTGTCCTTGCTAGGCCGCTGTCACTTAATAAAAATGATCAGTTTCGCTCGGTTATTATACCCGTTGCAGACGATTCCAATTTTGCTCAAACATGCAGACATTAAGACCTTGGAGTCGGCCTTCTCTTGCTTTATTTGGCAGGGGAAAAAAGCTAGAATTTCATTAAAGAAATTGCAATCAGCAAGGGCAGAGGGAGGAGTAAATTTTCCCAACATTAGACGTTACAATATCGCTGGGATATTTCGATATTGCATTGACTGGATCACTCAATCCAGCCATTATTCTAATTGGGAGTTGGAGTCACACTTATTGAAACCATGGAATGTGGCAGCTTTATTACATACGCCATGTGCTAAACTTCCTTGGCAGGCCAAGGGTAGTGTCGTAGCTAGGGATACAGTGGCCACATGGAAGGAGGTGAGGAAGGAATACGGCCTGGCTTTCAATTTATCAAAATATATGCCTTTATGGGGTCACCAGGAATCTGTCCAAGGGGACCAAAATAAACAGTTTCAGGAGTGGAAGAGACGAGGGATCAGATTTGTGGGAGACCTGTGGCAGGAATTGGAGAATAGGTATATGACCTTTACTGAAATGCGCTCAAAATATGGTCTGGCAGGTAAACATTTTTTGGCATACATGCAGGTTATTAATTTTGTAAAACCTAGAGTAAGAGATCTCTCTAAGGAATTCCCGTCTAATCATTTGGACGCCCTTAAATTGTCTAAAACTAACCGTGTCTCTTTGGCTGATCTTGCGCATATGATATACAAATCGCAGTCGGATTCCTTAGCCTTGCATGTATTCAAGAAATGGAAAAAGACGCTAGTCCTCCCTGATTTGGAAAAAGACATTGTACGAGGGTGGATGGAAGTGAGGAAGGCCGTGCCTTGTGAGAAATGGAGAGAAACCCAGTTTAAGGTAATGCATAGGGCAATCTATGGTTTTTATGATACCCCAAACGCGAGGATATTAGACAAACTGACTAGATGTCCTAAGTGTCAGGAGAGTGACACTGATATGTATCACGGGTTATGGATGTGTCATCGAGTGAATGAGTTTTGGAAGGGATTTGTACAGTGGGGTGTTAGCAACCTAAAAATTGAGATAACTTTGTCAGCAGAAACCCTCTTATTACATTGTTGGACTGGATCTGGCAGGATACCGCCTGTTATGCACCTTTGCATATTGGCAGCGAAGAGATGTTTGCTGTGCCACTGGCTGAGACCCTCTTTGCCTACAATGGATGAGGTTGTATCCCAAATACGTTGGTGTCTCCAGATGGAATTTACGGAAGCTTTGCATAATAAAGAAACTGACATAGGTAGGCTCATGAGGAAATGGAGGGGTTTATTGTACAAATTTTAACCATGGAAGAGATTGAGCAGGTGATTAAGCCATTCGTATCCACAGAGTGGTACCTAAAAGAACAACTAAAAGGTACCCTGGGAAAACTGAAACTGAGAGCAGGGGAGAGTAGCGGTGGTAGTTAGGCTACGGGACGAGTTATATAATGGATGTATACACTGTGTTTCTGGGCTGGGGGGGGGGGAAAGTTTATTTAAATTTAGCTGTCACGTATTACTGTCTTGACTTATGCATGATACTAAATCAGAAGCATCATGTACTTCCTATTGTTCTGTAAAAGATCAATGTTTATACTGTCTTTACACGCATGATTACCGTGTACTTCTCATGATGTTTTGGAAAACCAATAAAAATTATGTTTATAAAAAAAAAAAAGACCACGGCATCTGAGGGGCTAAACGTATGCCATGGTCAAATGTGACCATGACATCTGGGAAGTTAAAAACTCACTAGCCCTAGCGAGGATAAGGGAAGCTGGTGTGTGTGTGGCAGCCTCTGCCCTCCTGGGTGACAAGAGGCTGACACCTATCAGCTCCTATGGAACACCATGGTCTTTGCTGCATTCGAAAACACCCGTACTATTAATATATAAAAATATTTATCCTATACGGCAAACAGCAAAACGGAAAAAAGTCTTTTGGTCACTTCACCTCCCACAAAAAAACTGAATAAAAAGTGATCAAACAGTCATACACAACACAGTGTCAATAAAAAGTACCGATTGCCCTGCAAAAATGAGCCCTCTCACTGCTCCATACACATTAAAAAAAAAAAAAAAAGTTATGGGGGTCAGAATATGGCAATGCAAAGAAAGATTGTTTTTTCCCAAAGTTTTTTTCCCCAGTATTAAAATGAAAGTAAAACTACACATATGTGGTATCATTGTAATCATACTGATCCGGATTATGAAAGTCTCAGCAAGTTGGTGTATCACGAACAACGTGTCAGCGAGTGCTGAAATCTCCAAACCCATACCGAACAACGTGTGTAAACTTAAAGAGTCTGACAAACCTAAAGGCCGAAATTACTGGACTTGGTTGCTGACTATGATTACTGACAGACATTTGGACCCATTGCTGTACTTCATTACGGACGAAGCTTGGTGTCATTTATCAGGTCATGTAAATTCCCAGAATACGAGGTACTGGTTGGCTGAAAATCCCCATTTGACTCACGAAACACCACTTCACCACCAGAAAATTGGCGTTTGGTGCGAAGTGGGCACGAATAGTGGGCCCAACTTTATCAAAATCAGCAGAAAGTGTCCGCTAACAATCCACATCCCCTGGACAGTCCCATAGAGGTGAATGGAGAGATGGCCATGCTTCTGCTGCTTGTTCTCCATTCGCTGCTATGGGACTTCGAAAAAAAGCCGCGCATGCACGCTATATTTGGAAGAGGACGCTGCACATGCGCAATGTGCTCTCCGATTACTTCAGACTCCGGTTCTGCTTATATGAGCAGGTCCCAGAGGTGGGACCCCTACCTATAGGACATTTATGACATATCCTATCGATATATGCCGTATATGTCCTAGATGGGAATACCCCTTTTAGCCCGTCCCTAAGAAAATCATGCATACATTCCTGAAACCAAAGAACTCAAATTAAAGAAACAGAAAAAAGATGCAGAACACGTTAATTGGGAAATAAATGGCCAAATTGTTTATTTAAAATATTAAGAAATGGCAAACCCCCGGCTCTCGGAGAGTCACCCTCCAGCACTCAGGAGAGGAAAACCCCCTGTGGAGGAAACCTCTAGGGAACCATGGCTGGAGGGCTGCCCTTCCCTTAGGCTTAAAGGGTAATGTCACTATGTGGCTGCCACATAAATAGCAGGGGGGCGTGCAGCAGCCCGGGCTGATCTGGTTGGCTAGGCAGATGTCCCTTTTCTCCCATTGGGTTATGGGCTTCCTGCTAGAACCTCCAAATTTCATCAAGATGTGGTGGGCGGGGGGTAGTCAAGCTCAAGGTCCTCAGGCCATCAAGTACGGCACCAAATATGGCCGCTTGTTCGCTTTTTACAAGGGTTTTTCTCTTATGACACTCCTGCTTGTGATGTCACACGTGTCTATGACTAATGTTTGTGGCAGTGTTCCAAAGGGTTAACCCTTTAGTGACTTTCAATATGCCATACTGATGATGCCATTAACCCCTTCCTGACCACACTGTGTCAATGTATTCCAGTTTGGATAACCACTGTATATTTATGGTCCCCCAACAACTGACAGCCACTGTTCCATGTGCCGACACGAGCCCCCGGACCAGTGGATCTTATTTAACCCCCACCAGTTGATCTTATTTAACCCTTTCCAGAATGCACCATGTAAATGAACAGACTAACAGCATGGCCCGTTCAGTTTTATATGTGATCCTTGACCCTATCCTGGGACTCCACTTGAGGACAGTGCAGCCATGAAACGGACACTTGCATCTTGACTTTACTCAAGCAGGAGGCGTAGTGCATAACGGTTACAGATACTATTGGGCACAAAGTCTGATGGTTACATTGTTATTATAAGCTTGACGGTTACTATGGGCATCTGAACAGTCTATTAGGTAAACAGCTTGATTGTGTCAGTCTTTCACTGAGGCACACGGCCCTCTAGTTTCACATCTCGGTTGCAGTTTCTGACAACTTGATGTGGCAGGGCACGTGGATCAGGTCTGTCTTGTCAGGGCCATGCTATGGAGGCCATTAGACACTCTCTTCCCTCCTCCCGACTGTCATCTTCCCCTCAACTGCCTCTATATGACTGGTGGGCTTCCTCTGCACATCAGGGACACCGTCTCTTACACTCAAAGCATGGATAAAATCATTTTAAAAGGACAGCACCATCCCTTTACATGCTGGCAAATTTAAGGAGCCTTTTGCTTCTGGTTCCATCCACTGTTTTCATTACAAGCTGCCGAAAACAGCCAATCGATGGGGTGACAGGTCCCCACTAGGGTTGCCACCTAGCTGGCTTAGCCGGTATTACCAGTAATCTGCTGGGAAAAGTGGTATATAGGTTCGGGTGACCACTTTCATAACCCCCAAAAAGAGGACACAAATACCTGGGACAGTGGGTGACGATACAACACACAGAATGGAAAGCATAATCTACTGTATATACCAGCATCAGGAGACATTACAGGAAGGAGGTATCAGAGGAGAGGACTATAACTCCCAGCATACCCAGGTCGTTATTATGGGATATCAGAGGACGTTTCAGGGAGACGGTCTATGATCAGAGGAATATAACTCTAAACATGTCCAGGCTGATATAATGTGATAGAAGAGCACATTACAGGAGGTATAATAGGAGAGGTCTACAACTCCTAGCATGGTCATGATGATATTATGGGATATCAGAGGAAGGGAGGGGGTATAAGAGTAGAGAACTATAGATCCCACCATGTCGAGACTGATATATTGTGATATCAGAGGACATTACAGGGAGCGAGGTACTAGAGGAGAGGACTACAAATACCAGCATTTCCAGGCTGTTGTGTGATATCACAGAACATTACAGGGGTGAGGTAAAAAAGGAGAAAATTACAAATCGCAGACTGTCCAGGTCTTTATTATAGGATATTAGAGGACATTTCAGAGACTGGTATAAAAGGAGAGGACTAAACCCCCAGCATGTCCAGGCTGTTATTATGGGACATCAGAGGATATTTCAGGGAGGGAGTATAAGAGGAGAGGACTACAACTCCCAGCATGTCCAGGCTGTTATTATGTGATATCAGAGGACATATATGATGTCTGTCCTCTTTACCTGTCTTCTTGTGTCCGATGTGTAAATGGATTTGAACAGAGCCCAACACCAATCGGTTGTCTAGGCTCAGTCAAGGAGAGAAGACCGCAAGAGGAGGTAGAGGGGAAGATGACAGTTGGAAGGAGGGAGGAGAGAGTGTCTGATGGCCCCCATAGCGTGGTCCTGACAAGACAGACAGTGGTTATCCAAACTGGAGTACATTAACACAGTGTGGTCAGGAAGGGGTTAATGGCCTCTGCCGTATGGCACGTTGACAGTCACTAAAGGGTTAACCCTTTGAAACACTGCCACAAGCATTAGTCATAGACACGTGTGACATCACAAGCAGGAGTAAGAAAACTTGTAATGTCCAGCTCACCTTGACAGTTTGATTTCCCCGTGTGCCTTTGAGCCTGGGTGGAGACCCTCAAGTGAAAATCCAAAACAAAGGAAAAAGTGGCTCTGGCACCAAGCATGGGATAAAATCAGGTTCCTTCTTTATTGGTGCATATTCACATACAGACAGATTACATGGCAATTGCGACAAACGTTAACACAAGCAGGAGTGTCATAAGAGAAAAACCATTGCAAGAAGCGGACAAGCGGCCATATTTGGTGCTGTACTTGATGGCCTGAGGACCTTGAGCTTGACTACCCCCGCCCACCACATCTTGATGAAATTTGGAGGTTCTAGCAGGAAGCCCATCGTCCCAACGGGAGAAAAGGGACATCTGCCTAGCCAACCAGATCAGCCCGGGCTGCTGCACGCCCCCCTACCATTTATGTGGCAGCCACATAGTGACATTACCCTTTAAGCCTAAGGGAAGGGCAGCCCTCCAGCCATGGTTCCCTAGAGGTTTCCTCCACAGGGGGTTTTCCTCTCCTGAGTGCTGGAGGGTGACTCTCCGAGAGCCGGGATTTTGCCATTTCTTAATATTTTAAATAAACAATTTGGCCATTTATCCCCCAATTAATGTGTTTTGTGTCTTTATTCTGTTTCTTTAATTTCTGTTCTTTTGTTTCAAGGATGTATGCATGATTTTCTCAGGGAGGAGGTTAAAGGGGTATGGGAATACCCCTTTAACCTCCTCCCTGAGAAAATCATGCATACATGGAAAGATAAATCTAGGACATATATTGATAGGATGTGTCATAAATTTCCTATAGGTGGGGGTCCCACCTCTAGGATCCGCTCATATCTACAGAACAGGAGTCCGAAGTAAACGGAGAGCACATTGCACATGCGCAGCATCCTCTCCACTCATTGCTATAGGAGTTCCAAATATAGCGAGCATGCGCGGCTATTTTTAGAAGTCCCATAGCAGCGAATAGAGAACAAGCAGCAGAAGAGCGGCCATCTCTCCACTCACCTCTATGGGACTGTCCTTGAGTTTATTTTTCGAAGTCTCCATTTACCACTATGGGACTCCTGAAAATCGCCAAACCACCGGTCAGCTATTTTCTGAAGTTCCATAGCTGTGAATGAGGCTGGCCAGGCATGCACATCTTGCTGTCTGTACACTTTGGGGGAATCATCCTATGGATATGCCATAAATGTCCCAGATGGGAAAATCCCTTAAAATGAAATTCATTATGAAATAACCAAGTTAGTAGAGCACTGCTAGGACTCTGAGCAGTGTTAGGAGTCCCGCTGCAGTTGCGCTGAATGAGAACAGTCACTAATGACTCCGAGGGTCAACAACTGTTTAGGTGAATGCTGTGGGGCGAATTGATCAATTTTCTACGCGAGTTTTATGGCTTCGGAGAGTTGCAAATTTAGATGCATGACCCATTTTGTGTCTAAACTGAAACACAGCCTGGCCTAAATACATAAATGTGTATTATATATGTAATATTAGGGGATTACATACAATAAATAATAACATAGGAACACCTTCCCCTTGGGGAATGGGTTCTTATTCATCAACGCGATCTACCAGTAAGACTGTCTTCATTGCCCACAGCAACCAGCTTTCATTTTTCCAGAGCAGTTAAAGAAATGAAATCTGAGAACCGATTGGTTGCTAGGGGCAACAAGGACAGTCCTTGATAAATGAGACCTTAAGGGTCCATTCACACGTCCGTAAGTGTTTTGTAGATCCGCAAAACACGGACACCGGCAATGTGTGATCCACAATTTGCAAGCCGCACATAGCCAGCACTATAATAGAAAATGCCTTTTCTTGTCCGCAATTGCGGACAAGAATAGGACATGTTCTATTTTTTTCAGAAACGGAATTGCGGATCCTGAAAAAACGGATCCCGAAAAAACAGATGCGGATCCCGAAAAAACAGATGCGGATCCCGAAAATGCGTATCTGCATCCGTTTCAGCCCCATTGAAAGTGAATGGGTCCGCAAATTGCGGAACGGATGCGGACCCAAATTACGGACGTGTGAATGGAGCCTAAGATGTACGTTGGAACAGATTTTTCACATGTCTGTATCATCACAGTGCAGCAATAACACCTAAAGTCACAGTCCCAGTGCCCTCATTGTGCCCCTTTACCATAAGTGCCAGACTGAGCCCTCATACATTTACTAAAGAGTCTGGGACTACCCTCATAACTGCCAACCATAAGTAGTGCCAGCCACACTACCCCTACAGAGCCTAGAATTCTGGGCTCCTTGTGCTATCCAGTGTCCCCAGCTACTCCATAAGTGAAATCTATGTTGCCCCTATAATTCCTACCAATATTGGTAAGATAGGAGCTATTCACACTGATGCCAAAAGGTGACAACCATGGTGCTCCTACAAATGCCATCCACAATACCCATCTAATACAGCAACCATAGTGCTAACATAAGGGACAGCCATTGACAGTGCTATATTAGTGCCAGTCAAAGCCCCAAAACATTTAATCCACTACTTCCATAACTTGCCACAGTTTCATCGTTCTTCCACAACTGCCAACCCCCCCCTCCCCCCCCACCGATGCCAGTCACAGTTCCCCCATAACAGATAAATGACCTATAAAGCTCAGCCACAGCCCTCTATAAGTTGCGCCATAAATGACAGCCACAGTGCCCCACAAGTGCCATAGCCTCCTCCAGAGCAGTCTTTAGGGTGACCATACATCCTCTTTCTGGGACCTAAAAAAATTGTCCAGTCGGAATATATAAATTACCAAAAATGTCTTTCGCGCTGGAGGGTGAGCACTATAATCTGCTACAGTGCAAGAGTTGAAGGACCTGTGATGACGTCACCATCATGTGATTAGTGCAAGCGGAGACAGAGTTCAGCAGTTGATAATTGGTGAGCCTGAGGAACTTTAGAAGTTGAAGTCCTCTCCTCCTATACTCCCTCTCTGAATTGTCTGTTGCTATCCCATAAGAACAGAATGGACATGCTGGGAGTTGTAGTCCTCTACTGTGTCAGACTGAAGTGCCTAGGGCCCACCAGTAAAATTCATTGGGGCCCACTACACAGATGCCTGCAAATATTACCTGCTCACACAGAGCAAGGTGATTAATTACAGGGGTCCCTGCAGCGACTTCAAGAAGCTGGGTGCCTAGAAAAGGAGGATACTGGCTGGCCTGTCGCGCTGTCTATAAGTCATCTCAGCCACCAAATACATCTATAATAATAAAGTGTTAAATAATCTACCCAGTTTTTTTATATGGACATTTAGGTTGAGATGCTGTACACTGCCTATCTATATGTAATAATAAGTGCAGTCACTCTACTGTGCCATGTGCTAAAACAAAAATACAAACACGACCTCAAGTGTCCTAGCCTGGACAATAATCACTCTAATAGTGCGGCAAATAGAAGGACACTCAATACATGTAACAGGAAAAGCTCATAAATCACGCAAAAAACAAAAAGAAAACTAGAGCCCATAAATTTCCAAATTTAGAAATATATATAACTTTATTGTCACTTAATACAAAATAGATAAATGTTAAAAAAGGGGGTAGGGTGCCATGTGCTAGGTGTGCAGGGGGTGCGGGACTACGGGCCCACCTTGCATAGTTTGGGGCCCACTAGGGTAGTCACCTGTACCCCTGTGGGCCAGTCCAAGACTGACTACAACTCCCAGCATGTCCAGGCAGTTATTATGGGATATCAGAGGACACTTCACAGAGTTAGTATAAGAGGAAAGAACTTCAACTCCCAGCATGCCCAGGCCATTCTATATAGATTTAAAAATAAAACGAAAATGCACAAGTCTTTAAATCCCAAGTCAATGTTACAATTGGAGCGCTGCAGGTTCGTCGTGAGGTGGGTATTGTTCACACACAGTCCATATGAAGTAGTAAAACCCCGCTGCTCCAGCAGTGAAAAAGTACACCTTTCAGACACACAGAAAGTTCATCGGATATGGTCGAATCCGACAAAGTGACTTCGACTTCCACAAGAATCGGTGCTCTTAATCCCTATAATATTAAAGGAGACAGCCTGACATAGTGAAGTCCCTCAAGCCCCGGGTTAACGCCCACTTCGCCATTAAAGGGAGAAACCGAATAGGATTTGCAGATGCCCCTGATGAAGCGGAGGCGAAACCCGGGTTGGGCAATCGGCGAGACGAGTGCCACTTATTTTATATGACATGAGATTTTATGGAATTTGTGAGTATAATAAATGAATTTATAAAATAAAGGACTTGCAGGGCTCATTTTTTGCAGGAACAAGAGATGTTTTTATTGGCACTATTTTTGGGCACATATGATTATGATTGGGCACTTTTTTGGGGCAAGGTGACCAAAAAAATTGCTATTTTGGAACAGTTTATATCTATATTATAGAATTACACCTCTGCGCTCCCGTGTGTGCAAATCCTATGTGATATCCTGCTAACACTAGCAGGATGCCGCTACTGGATATAGATGCTGGTCCCCCTGATAGTGCTAGCAAAATAATATAATATCTGTATGTATTAATACTATATCCGCGCAGACTAATAGTGGTTCATTTAGGCAGTGTATGTTATTTCCTCATAAGTTCCCTTCAGTCCGTGTATACCGTCGCACAGGTTTCCTACCTTACACTGTTGCGGTGTCTTGTTCCTTTATGCGGGTATGCACCGGGACCTTGTTGCGGAATATTGCCTAATCTTCAGCTCAACTACTATTATTTTGGAACAGTTTTTATGTTATTGTTTTACGGCATTGAGGGGGTAGATCATTTTTATAGTGCAGGTCGTTACGGACGCAGCGATACTTAATTTGTCTACTTTTTTAAATATATTGGAGGCTTGGGCAGATAAGGTTTAACACTGACAAATGTAAAGTTATGCACATGGGAAGGAATAATGCAAGTCACCCGTACATACTAAATGGTAAAACACTCAGTAACACCGACATGGAAAAGGATCTAGGAATTTTAATAAACAGCAAACTAAACTGCAAAAACCAGTGTCAGGCAACTGCCGCCAAGGCCAATAAGATAATGGGTTGCATCCTCTGTGAGTCAGGCCTTATGCTCCCGTAATCCGCCCACTGGCCCCTGGTATTGCCCAAACGGCACAGGTAGGTGAGTGATAGGGCCTCGGGCTACTTTGAGAGACCTTAGCGTGGTGCCCGAGCTTGAGGGCACAGATGGGGTGATGCTGGATCCACACGTGCACAGCGCTCCTCTCTCCTCCGCACCGGGAGGAAGAGAGGAGTGCTGCTATTATTTGAATCTCCCGCCGGCCCGCCCACCTACCAATCAGAGGCGATCCTGAGAGGTGATGTCACCATCACCTCTCAGGATTGCAGGATGGCGAGGGTGGTGTATTATCACACCACCTTCACCATCCTGTTCCGGGTTATTGGGTCCTCAGAGACCTGAATAACCCGGAAACGCAGCAAACCGCAGGTCTGAATTGACCTGCGGTTTGCTGCGATCGCCTGCATGGGGGGGGGGGGGGGGTCACAGGACCCCCCGGCACATTGGCCCCAAAGTGCCTGCTCAATGATTTGAGCAGGCACCGGGTTCCAATCACCGCCGCGCGGAGGTGATCGAAAATACAAAGGGCGTACAGGTACGCCCTGTGTCCTTAACTACCTCAGCCCCCCTAGCTTAAACCCCCTTAATGACCAGACCACTTTTTACAATTCTGCACTACACGGTTTATTGCTCGGTCATACAACTTACCACCCAAATAAATTTTACCTCCTTTTCTTCTCACTAATAGAGCTTTCATTTGGTGGTATTTTATTGCTGCTGACATTTTTACTTTTTTTGATATTAAATCAAAAATGACCGACATTTTTACAAAAAAATGAAATTTTTTACTTTCTGTTGTAAAATTTTTCAAATAAAATTACATTTCTATATAGATTTATCTCTAAATTTATTGTTCTACATGTCTTTGATAAACAAAAATGCAATAAGTGTATATTTATTGGTTTGAGTAAAAGTTATAGCGTTTACAAACAATGGTGCAAAAAAATTAATTTACGCACTTTGGGGCAGATTTATCAAAACTGGTGTAACGTAGAACTGGCTTAGTTGCCCATAGCAACCAATCAGGTTCCAGCTTTCATTTTTCAGCACTCCTTTGGAAAATGAAAGGCGGAATCTGATTGGTTGCTATGGGCAACTAAGCCAGTTTTACTGTTAGGCGCTCTTGATAAATCTTCCCCTTTGACTTTCTGAGCACCTGTCATGCTTCCTGAGGTACTACAATGCCCAGACAGTAGAAACACCCCACAAATGACCCCATTTCGGAAAGTAGACACCCTAAGGTATTCGCTGATGGGCATAGTGAGTTCATGGAAGTTTTTATTTTACATGAACTCACCATACCCCTCACAGAATACCTTGGGGTGTCTACTTTCTAAAATGGGGTCACTTGTGGGGTATTTATACTGCCCAGGCATTTTAGGGGCCCCTAAAGTGTGAAAAGTAGTTTGGAATCCAAATGCGTAAAAATGTCCTGTGAAATCCTAAAGGTACTCATTGGAATTTGGGCCCCTTTGCACATCTTGGCTGCAAAAAGGTGTCACTTATGTGGTATCGCCGTACTCAGGAGAAGTAGGGAAATGTGTTTTGGGGTGTACTTTTACATATCCCCATACTGTGTGTGAAAAATATCTCTGTAAGGCTATATGCACACGACAGTATTTTTTTGCTGACCACAATTTGCGGATCCGTCTTCCGTTTTTTTTCTCATCCACATCCTTTCCTTGTGTCCGCAATTTTGTAGGTTGTGTTTCCGTGTGTCTTCCGTTTTTTTTGCGGATCCGCAAAAAAAACGGAAGGCTTGAAACAGTTTCTTAAAGTACCTGCACAAGTGCCCTGGTTTGCAAGCAACCATCCGCAAAAAAAACGGATGCGGATGGAAAAACGGAAGGCTTCAGTGTGGCTTCCGTTTTTTTTGCGGACCCATTGACTTCTATGGGTCCGCAAACCGTTTTTTGCGGACAAGAATAGGACATGCCATATTTTTTTTGCGGACGTGAAATGCGGAATACGGACGCGGACAGGAAACGGAAGAGGCATCAGTTTTTTTTGCGGACCCATAGAAATGAATGGGATCCGCAAAAAAAACGGAACGGAAGCCGAGAAAAAACACTGTCGTGTGCATGTAGCCTAAATGACAACTTTTTCAATTTTTTTTATACAAAGTTGTCAATTTACAGAGATATTTCTGTTACCCAGCATGGGTATATTTAAAAATACACCCCAAAACACATTGCCCTACTTCTCCTGAGTACGGCGATACCACGTGTGACACTTTTTTGCAGCCTAGGTGTGCAAAGGGGCCCTAATTCCAATGAGTACTTTTTAGGAGGGCATTTTTAGGCATTTGGATTCCAGACTTCTTCTCACGCTTTAGGGCCCCTAAAATGCCAGGGCAGTATAAATACCCCACATGTGACCCCATTTTGGAAAGAAGACACCCCAAGGTATTCCATGAGGGGCATGGCGAGTTCATAGAAGATTTTTTTTTTTGCCACAAGTTAGCGGAAATTGACTTTTTTTTTTTCTCACAAAGTCTCCCTTTCCGCTAACTTGTGACAAAAAGTTCAATCTTTCATGGACCCAATATGCCCCTCAGCGAATACCTTGGGGTGTCTTCTTTCCAAAATGGGGTCATATGTGAGGTGTTTGTACTGCCCTGGCATTTGAGGGTCTCCGCAATCATTACATGTATGGCCAGCATTAGGAGTTTCTGCTATTCTCCTTATATTGAGCATACAGTAATGAGATTTTTTTTTTCCTGAGACTACCCAAGAAAAAAAGCAAGCCTGTCTTACAAATGGGAGGCTAGCGAAGTACAGAAAGCCGCTGCGATTCATAAAAAATATGTACTTGTGTAGTGATAAAAAAATAAATAAAAATAATTTTGTCACTGCGGCGGGGCAGGCGTGGGTGAACGCACATGTGGGCGACCGATCAGGCCTGATCAGGCAAACACTGCGTTTTGGGTGGAGGCGAAGCTAGGTCATCTATGTACAGAGATCTGACTGTGATCAGTTCTGATCACTTACAGATACTATAAAGTACCAATGTTGATTAGCGATACACTAATCAGCGAATCAGTGACTGCGGTGCGGTGGGCTGGGTGCTAACGGGGCTAACTACCTACCAAAGGGGCTAAACTAACCTAAACCTAACAGTCATACTGGTGAAAAAAATAAGTGACAGTTTACACTGATCATTTTTCCCTTTCACTAGTGATTGCCAGGGGTGATCAAGGGGTTGATTAGGGGGATGGGGGGTGATCTGG
>JAKVIS010003214.1:0-18199 GCA_033119425.1 Bufotes viridis
TCCTGAAATGAGGTGTACACAAAATGACTGAGATTTGGTGAGACCTTCTTTAGCTACATTGGCCAGTTGACTTTTGGCTTTAAATAGTTTAGACTTTATTTCATCATCGCTGTTTAACTTCATGCATTAGCTGAGCAGATATGTACCCTGCTTGGTGTCTGGCTTGAAGAAGATGGGTAACGTCATGTAGGTTCAGTGGTACTAATTTAAGAAATAAATAACATACAGCTAGTGGCTTTTCAGGACTTTCTAGGAAAAAAAGACAAGATATAACACAATAATGTTAAAACATGGTATGAAAACATATACAATCTGTGACTTTGTTAATAAATGTGGTCTGCCATTACTCTGAGGAGATCCCTTCTTCCATCTGCCACTGCCTCATTGCCCTGGTTGTAATATTTCTTGACACTGGTACTTTGGCTCTGGAAATAAATTAGTAAATATTAATCGCTTACTCGACTGCCTAACGCAGGATTGCGTCCTGCAGGCGGTCGGTCTATTCCTCTTTGACGCTGGGCGCGTCATCTCGCGAGAGGCTAGATTTCCGTGATCACGCCGGAGACGGCAAACTACAGCCTGCCAGCGCTGATTGCGCTGGCAGGCTGCAGAATAAAAGGCATATCAGACGCTGTTTTGTTAACAGCGCCTGATATGCTTGCTGATTGTTCCTTTGGTGGTCCCTTTGCACCAAATCACCACATTTTTGGGCAGAGATTTTTTCATCCACATTGATCGACTGCGAATGAAGAAATCAGTGCCGTTCATCTTTTTCTCTCTTTCAGCCCAGAGGCTGAACGGGAAATTCCACTACCCGTGATGCTCAATATAAGGAGAATCGCAGAAACTCCTAATGCTGGCCATACATGTAATGATTGGGAGACCCTAAAATGCCAGAGCAGTACAAAACCTCACATGTGACCCCATTTTAGAAAGAAGACACCCCGCAGGTATTCCGTGAGGGGTATGGTGAGTTCATGTAAAATATTATTTTTTGTCACAAGTTAGTGGAATATGAGACTGTAAAAAAAAAAAAAAAATACAATTTCCGCTAACTTGTGCCAAATTTTTTTCTGTGAACTCGCCATACCCCTCACAGAATACCTTGAGTGTCTTCTTTCCAACAATGGGGTCACTTGTGGGGTATTTATACTGCCCTGGCATTTTAGGGGCCCTAAAGCGTGAGAGAAGTCCAAATGCGCAAAAATGGCCTGTGAAATCCTAAAGGTACTCATTGGTTTTAGGGCCCCTTTGCGCATTTGGCTGCAAAGAGTGGCACACATGTGGTATCGCCGTACTCAGGAGAAGTAGGGGTTAAGAAATTTAGCGTTTTTTACATATAACCACACTGTGTGTGAGAAATATCACTTGTAAACGCACAACTTTAAAAATTTTCTTTATTCAAAGTTGTCAATTTACAGAAATATTTCTCACACAAAGTATGGGTATATGTAAAAATACAATCCCCAAAACAGCATGTGCCCTACTTCTCCTGAGTACGGCGATACCACATGAGTGACACTTTTTGCAAGCTGCCCTATTTAAACATGGTAATAATGCAGGTAAACTGTTAGCAAATCTTACGCACTCACACTATCGGCACATTCACGTATATCCCTTAAGGGACGAAAACGGGATTTTACATTCTCACCCTAGGAAGAAATAATGAGGAAGTACTTTACATCCATGTACTCTTAAGAGCCATATGATAAATAGAAGGCGCGAGAGCTACTAGAGAGGAGTGACTTCCAAAATTGTCAGCAGAGGCGCTCGCTAGTCTCAATGCGGAGATAACAGAGGTTGAGATGCAACAGGCGATAAAATCCCTACACAACGGGAAATCCCCAGGCCCAGTTGGATTCCCTGAAGAATTCTACAAAGCCCTGGGACCTGAGGACATTATACATTAAAACACTGAGTGATATTCTGATAACCCCAGATCAGAAATTAATGTCATGGGACCAATTGGCAGGCAAGTATCAGCTTGCTGAGTCGCACTCACTACCGTTCTATCAGATCACGGCTCACTGTAAAGCCCAGTCTAACACGCTAGGGGAAACGGACAGATTAACTTGGTTTGCAGCATTGTTGGGAGTGGATGGGAGTATGTCCACACTTGCAGATTTGTATAGACGCATCCACAACACGAGCTCTATTGGCTTGATTAAAAATGTGTTTGCACATTGGGAAACAGACATCAAGGTAGCAGATCTAACTCTTAAAATGAGAGAGGCAATGGAATATATTAGAAAGGCAGTCCAAAACGAGCAATGGCGAGAGTCGCAATTGGAGGCAGCTTTGCAAATCATGTCAAGAGGCAGAAGACTCCTCTTGGCAAAAGAAGTAGCCACAGCTCTAGTAGAGTGGGCCTTCACAAATTCCGGATAGTCAGAGATTGGGAATCAAAGGATTCCTTAACAGCCTCCTGGATGCCATACAGCCTTTAAACTTACCGGCAACAGGATTAGCAGATTCTCATCTTTCCTGAACTCCTTTGATCTATCCACATAGATCTGGAGACATCTCGAGACGTCCAGAGGATGTCTAGCAGGTTCCTCGGAGGAGGTGGTAGATGTCGACAGAACTGGGAGGAATATCACCTGGTTGATGTGCTGGAAGGAAGGAACTTTAGGCCTAAAATACGGGAGGAATCTAAGAAGGTCCCGGTCATGTAAGAAGATGGTATAGAGCTCATGTGCTGAGAGAGCTTGAAGCTCAGAGAACCTCTTGGCCAAAGTCACTGCAAGGAGAAACACAAACTTCCAAGTGACGAACTTGATGTCCACCTCCTCTAACGGTTCAAAGGGGGAGATGCTAACCCCGTGAGAACTACTGATAAATCCCATTGAAAAATGGGTCTCAGTACTGTAGGCTTTAATCTTTCAGCTCCTTTTTGGAACCGTTTGATCAGCGGGTACTGAGAAAAAAGCCTGTTAAGGCAAGCTGAGATGGCTGAAACTTGAACCTTCAGAGTAGAAGGGCAAGGCCTCTATCAAGGCCGTCTTGCAGGAACTAAAGGATAGCAGAGAGGGGCAGATCTGCAGACACCACCTCAGTTGAGGTACAACAGGATGAGAATATCCTCATATTACGATAGTAGGCTCTCTTGGTAGAGTCCGCTCTAGAATGAGACAGTGTTCTCAGAACCGACTCTGAAAGCCCTTCTATTCTGGGAAGGCACTGATCAACCTCCAGGCTGTCAGGTTGAATCTGTGCAGATCTGAGCAGAGGTGAGTGTCCCACGACACCAGGGTCTGCTGTGGGGGGAGCCTCCAATATTGTCCTCAACTCAACTGGGTGAGCTAGGTAAACCAAGATCTCTTCGGCCAAAACAGTATGATGGCTATCACCGAGGCCTGATCCTGACGGATTTTCATTAATACCTTTGGAATCATGGAAAACGGAGGGAAGATGTATTCCAGCCTGAACCTCCAGGATATTTACGATGCGTCTAACGCCAGGGGGTTGTCCTCCCTGTACAGGGAGCAAAACCTCTCTACCTTGGCATACCCCACTTGAGGACTATCTGCTTGAATATCTCCGGATGTAAAGACCACTCCACCCATGGAACACCGCGGCTCAGCCGATCCGCTATCATATTGAGGGAGCCTTGAATGTGGATCGCAGTTCAGCGGGAAAGGTACAACTCTGCCTAATCCAGAAACACACCGATCTCTGACAGGGGGGAAGTGATGTCATGCCCCCCTGCTTGTTGATGTAAAGTACCGCAGTCATATTGTCTGACTGGACTTTCACCGCTTTGCCCCGGATCTGAGGGGCTAAGTGAAGGAGGGCTAGCCGGATAGCTCGAATCTCGCGGAGATTAGATGAAAGAAGCCACTCCTGAGGAAACCAGGTCCCGTGAACTGGAGTGTCGTCTAGGTGAGCGCCCCAGCCTACTTGGGACACATCCGTAGTCAATATGACCCAGGTTGGATGGGTCATAGACTTCCCATCTAAAAGATGGCACCACCATCTGAGGGAATACCGAGTTCGCCAAGACAGGGAACACAGGGAGTTTATTCCATTTGGAGGTGCCATAGAGCCCAAAGGACTGCTTCCGCAGACGCTGACATGAGACCAAAAATCTTTATGAGAATCCGGATTGGGACTCGCCTGGGAACGGAAAGGAACTTGCCGTGTTCTGAACCCATGATCTTCTTTTTGAAGTTAACTGGAGCAACATCCCAGTGGAGTCGATTATGAAGCCTAGATATCTTACTGAAGTCGACAGGCTCACGTTCGACTTCTGCCAGCTGATGATCCAACCTAGGCGGAACAGAAAGAAGATTGTTACCTGAAGAAGTTGGGTTAGGACCGCTAGAACAGAGGCTTTCAAAAGCCAGTCGTCCAGATAAGGAATGATGGTCAGTCCTTGAAGTCTCAAAGCCACACCACAGAAACCACCACCTTGGTAAAAGTGTGAGGGGCAGAAGAAATGCCAAAGGGAAGGACAACAAACAGAAGATGCCTGACGACACCGGACACCTGGACCGCGATCCTGAGATACTTCCTGGAAGCAGGATGGATCGGAATGTGCAGATATGCATCCTTGAGGTCCAGGGTTGCCATCACGTCTCCATGATTGAGGACGTGAACTACTGACCTGATGGTTTCTATACAAAACTTCACCTTCCTAATAAGCCAATTGAAATACCTCAGATCGATAATCATCCGGAGATCTCCTGAAGCTTTGGGAACTACAAAACCTAGTGAATAGATCCCTAGGCCCCGTTCTCCTGCCGGAACCTCCTCCAGTGCCCCCTTGCAAATTTATTCCTGAATGTAGGCCTCCAGGATCGCCTGCCTGGCAGCTTATAGAAGGTTGGTCTTGACAAACCTGTCTGGAGCAATAGAGGTGAGGTTGACTAAATAACCCTCGGAAATGATGTTCAGGACCCAGGGATCCAAGATCTCTCGGATCCACTCTTCTCAGAAGTGGGAGGGACGACCCTTGACAGGTACATGAAGCATAGGAGTGGGGAAGCTTACTGGCAGGATGGCAGGAGTAACGGGAATTAACCAAGAGCCTCGAAGAGGCCCGTAGTCAGGAGGTGGATTTTCCATCTTTGGCTCCTCCATGAGAGCGCCTCAAACCCCTTCGCTGTGCTCTCCAGTCACTTTGAGAGCTTTGTTTGCTGGCCAGACCTACCACTGCAGTCTTGTATGCCCAGCCCTCGAATGGACTGCTGGGGAAAGCTCTTCACCTTCTTGTCTGAAAGGCCCTCCATGATCTTATCCAGCTCCGAACCGAACAAACGGTTGGGCTCGAATGGAAGGCCACATAAGCTGTATTCTAAGGAATTGTCAGCGACCCAAGGCTTGAGCCCAAAAGGCTGTGTCTTTTCAAGGGGGGAAAAAACACGACGTCAACTCCTCCTCATCCGAGGAGGAAGAAACTAAGGAGACCAAGAAGGTCTCTCTACCGGGACAGAGGTCTGCATAGGGGCCTGGGCAGGCATAGAAAGCCTTTTCATCCAGCAGGCCTATGACTCCCTTAATAGAGCCATTGATACATATCCTGCAACGTAGGTTCAATAGAGGAACCCTCTAATGGCACTGTAACATCTAGAGTAGGGACAGCTGTCCTCCAGCAGAGCGCTGCAATGGTAGCAGGATACATGATTCCTCTTGGAATCCACTTTCCTGCCTTCCGAATCCCGCAGAGAAGACATCACTGGGGGAAAAAAGGGACAAATAAAACATTTGTAAACCACCTATCTCTGCAAGAAAGGTAGAAAAACAGACCGGAGGCAGCTGAGGACCGGAAGAAAAAAACACCACAAGTGGAACAACACCAACTCTAGGACTCTGGGAGCTAGCTAAAAAAGCATATGCAGCCAGAGACCGAACTGGAGCACACTGCTTCATTAAATAGGGGAAGGGGAGGGATAGCCAATCCACCCTCGCCCCAGAGGAAAAATCTACGGATTTTATTAAAAATCCCTACAGAAGCAGAGGTCACTGTAAATCCTCCACAGGAAAGAAACATAAGAAAGAAATACTTAAAATTTTCGCATGAAAACGCGAAAAAAAATGGCATCCGTGAAAAAAATTTCGTCTGAAAAAATCGCGTCTGGAATACCCGGAAGTGACGCAAAGGAGAATCCCTGCGTCACTCCCGGAAGATGGCAGCACAAAGGGACCGAGAATCTTGGACCGAGGATGCAGCCAAGATACCCCAGCCAGGCGCAACCGCACGGGGCCGGCAACAGATAAGCTGCCGGCCAAACTGACAAGGTACCTCAGAAAGGGCAACGCCGTTACCCAAACGAAAAAATGGCTCCCCGCAAGAAAGGGGGGACTAAACCGCCTAGTCCACCTTTACACGAGGACAGAAAAAAACACAGTGGGCTGGGGGTTGATTCCTTCCTTTTAAGGAGATACTTAATTGTTAAATTGTGTTATTAGTCTTGGGCTCATTAAACATTCCGCAGGTCCTACCAGTCCCCATCTGTGCTGCTGGTAGGAAGTAAGGGAAGTAAGGTTTAGCTACATCCAGGAGCTTCCTACATTCATTAGGCGTCTTCATATTATTTTTCAGTGTAAGGTACCTAAAATAAGACAAAGATTGTTTATGTGTGTATATATATATATCTTATATATATAAAAATGAATTTCTGTCTAGACGTCTGTCTGGACGTTCTTTATGCGCGACCAAATGACTATACTGCCAAATTTGGCACACGGGTACATCAGGTGTCCGGGAAGGTTTTAGACCGGGTCTCAGCTCTCTAGGACATACCGTTTCTGAGATATTCCCAAAAAACTACCTGCATTAGCCAATAGAAGCCAGCAAGCCGTTTACTAAGTTAAATCCTAACTGTCATACACACAGTCACATGCACACTGATTGATTCCAGGTAGGTTTACATAATAACCCAGCCATTTCTCTTCACTGCTGAAGGTCAGCTTTGGGCTACACGACGACAATAAGTCGCACGACACATAGAGCACAACTACACTGCTACATGCATCTATCTCGGATGGATTTTTTGTGACTGTAGTGTTGCAGTTGCAGCATGTTGCATGTCACAGCGTGACATCATAGCCTATCATTATAAAAATTGTTGCAAGACATTGGTATGGGTTTGTCCTCTCCCAATCTTTCTACCATAAAACCTGACTGGTGTTGCCATCTAGCAGAAGCACCTGGCTTCGCACGGGTATATTTCATCTATTTCGTTTTGATGTTTCCGTGTTTCGTAAAAAGATATCAACAGTATCCCCCATAACAGTGATCTCTACAGTGCCACGCCCCACTGTCTGCTGAGCTGTGTATCTAATCCTGTCCTGGGTGATACCATCTGCTGAGCTGTGTATCTAATCCTATCCTGTGTGATACTGTCTGCTGAGCTGTGTATCTAATTCTGTCCTGGGTGATACCATCTGCGGAGCTGTGTATCTAATCTTATGTTGTGTGATACTGTCTGCTGAGCTGTGTATCTAATCCTAGCATGTGTGATACCATCTGTTGAGCTGTGTATCTAATCTTATGTTGTGTGCTACTGTCTGCTAAACTGTGTATCTAATCCTATCCTATGTGATACTGTCTGCTGAGCGTGTATCTAATATTCTATCCTGTGTGATACTGTCTGCTGAGCGTGTATCTAATATTCTATCCTGTGTGATACTGTCTGCTGAGCTTTGTGTCTAATATTGTATCCTGTGTGATACTGTCTGATGAGCTGTGTATCTAATCCTATCCTGCCTGCTGAGCTGTGTACCTAGTAGTTGATTTTTAACTTTATTTTTTCAATCCCTGTTGGCTGAGTGGGAGGGGGCATGGCCTAAATGGATTGGGACGTGTCCTTTTGAACATCTCAATCTAAGAAAGCAGCACTGTCCTCTCTGAGTGTGAGCTGCAAAGAGAAAGTCACCGTCCCTCCCACCTCTGCAGCTGACTGAAGTTGATTTTTAACTTCATTTTGTCAATACTCATTGGCTGCAGAGGGGGATGGGTGTGCCCTAAAGTTATCGGGGGTATGGCTTAGCGGACCTAAAAGTTTATTTTTAACTTTATTTTTTCAATCCCTGTTCGCTTAGTGGGAGAAGGTGTGGGTGGAGGGGTGTCCTTTTAAACAGCTCTCTCCAGGACAGCAGCACTGTTCTGTCTGAATGTGAGCTGCAGGGAAAAAATCACCGTCCCTCCCACCTCAGGAGGGGAGGGGGCATAGCCTAACTGAATCAAAGGTGTGGCTTATCTGGACCTGGGGGCGATGTTTTAAGGGTGACTTGAATGGACACCCTACTTTCCCCCTGAACTGTAACCTCCATAGCATTCTGCTCCCTTAAAAATGTGATCCACAGCGCCCTGCCCCTTTAAAGCTAACCTGCAGCAGTGGAGAGAAATGGCCGAGTTGTTATGGAAACCTCAGGAAATAAGGTTCTAAGTGCTATTAGGCCCTGGCTTTACTTCTATAGTGATTATCATGGTGACAGATTTCCTCTAGAGTTAAAAGAACACCAGGATGTTTGGGTTCGAGAAGTTCGGACGAACTTCCCGAAAATGTTCGGGTTCGGGATCCGAACTCGACCCGAACTTCCTCCCGAACCCGAACCCCATTGAAGTCAATGGGGACTTGAACTTTTGGGCACTAAAAAACTTTTATTTTTTCAATCCCTGTTGGCTGAGTGGGAGGGGGCATGGCCTAAATGGATTGGGACGTGTCCTTTTGAACATCTCAATCTAAGAAAGCAGCACTGTCCTCTCTGAGTGTGAGCTGCAAAGAGAAAGTCACCGTCCCTCCCACCTCTGCAGCTGACAGAAGTTGATTTTTAACTTAATTTTGTCAATACTCATTGGCTGCAGAGGGGGATGGGTGTGCCCTAAAGTTATCGGGGGTATGGCTTAGCGGACCTAAAAGTTTATTTTTAACTTTATTTTTTCAATCCCTGTTCGCTTAGTGGGAGAAGGTGTGGCCTAACGGGATTGGAGGGGTGTCCTTTTAAACAGCTCTCTCCAAGACAGCAGCACTGTTCTGTCTGAATGTGAGCTGCAGGGAAAAAATCACCGTCCCTCCCACCTCAGGAGGGGAGGGGGCATGGCCTAACTGAATCAAAGGTGTGGCTTATCTGGACCTGGGGGCGATGTTTTAAGGGTGACTTGAATGGACACCCTACTTTCCCCCTGAACTGTAACCTCCATAGCATTCTGCTCCCTTAACAGTGTGATCCACAGCGCCCTGCCCCTTTAAAGCTAACCTGCAGCAGTGGAGAGAAATGGTGACAGATTTCCTCTAGAGTTAAACGAACACCTGGATGTTCGGGTTCGAGAAGTTCGGACGAACTTCCCGAAAATGTTCGGGTTCGGGATCCGAACTCGACCCGAACTTCATCCCGAACCCGAACCCCATTGAAGTCAATGGGGACTTGAACTTTTGGGCACTAAAAAGGCTGTAAAATGTAGGTAAATGCCCTGCAAACAAATGTGGATAGGGAAATGAATTAAAATAACATAAAATAAATAAAAATTAAACAATATCAATTGGAGAGAGGTCCCATAGCAATGGAGAAGGTCACTTTCTGTTATTTCGGCCCCAGCACCCAGAGAAGGAATAAGGCATCATATCACCCAACACTGGAGAAGGTCACTTTGAGTTATTTAGGCCCCAGCACCCGGACAGGGAGAGAGTTCCCACAGCAAGGAATATCACCCAACAATGGAGAAGGTCACTTTCTGTTATTTCGGCCCCAGCACCCAGAGAGAGAAGAGAGGTCCCACAGCAAGGAATCATGCTTCATATCACCCACCCCTGGAGAAGACCACTTTGAGTTATTTAGGCCCAAGCACCCAGACAGAGGAGAGAGATCCCACAGCAAGTAATAAGGCGTCATATCACCCACCACTGGAGAAGGTCACTTTCAGTTATTTAGGCCCCAGAACCCAAACAGAGGAGAGAGGTCCCACAGCAAGGAATAAGGCGTCATATCACCCACCACTGGAGAGGGCCACTTTCAGTTATTTATGCCCCAGCACCCAGACAGAGGAGAGAGGTCCCACAGCAAGGAATAAGACACTTTTTAAAGTAAACCGCGGTACTCCAATGCAGTTGATTTCTTGTGGTTTTATTGGTTCCAAAAAGATAACAGCGACGTTTCGACAAAAATAGTCTTTCTCAAGCTCACCTCTACTACACAGTGTGACTCCTTAAATACATAAAGTGCAAGTGTTGTACCACCCCCCCGCAATTGATAACCCCTCCCCCTTTATTTTCCCTTTAGCTCCAACAAATGATCGATCATGGTAATCTCATAAATGCTTACATATATATACTCTATATCTTACTTGCTTGTAATAACCAGCCTTGGAGGACCTCCAGGATCGCTCGATTGCATACTTCTCGGAGTTCAGCGTGCCTCGATCATCAGTGCGCATGCGCCCGTGACGTCATCTCTGTTCTCGGGCGCTCTTGCGATCAGGTGACCGGAAGGAACGCCTTCCTTCTCAGTCAGCTGTTGTTACGTCATCTTGTTGCAACTAGTAACCGGAGGGTACACCCTCCTACCCTGTCAGCTGCTCTTACGTAGGCATTCTCTAGTCAGCTGACTCTACAGTATTGGCCGCATCACAGCTGATCGGGCACTTCTAAACTATAGCGCTCATACAATTTAGGCATTAAACCTTCGGCGCTCATATGTTCATAATTCAAATAGACAGAACATCTTTGACTTATGTTGTTTTTTTCAGAATTCAAAGTATGAATTCTCGAGGTCACCATTGCCATTTATCCCTATGCCTGTTACATCACTTAATCAGTGTGCCATATATCGTATTATTTATACTATACTTGAAAAGAAACATGGGTAATTGCCTTGGTCCCCACAGATCCATTATTTAGCTTCACATTCTATACAGCATTCTTTTATTGTACCACCTTCCATCCATTTCAAGTCATTCAATCAGGGTTTAGTTTGCAGTATTTTGCAGCTAACAATCATGCTGTTAAATGTAGGTCACAGTCACATGTAGCATACACATAGACCGGGCCATACTGTTTTTTAATACCATTCTGAGGGGAGTCATTCTATTCGAGGTCCATTTCTCACCCTATCCAGGTGAGGAATGTCTCCAAAGCTACCTCCTCCACTGCATACGCTCGCTGCAACCTGCTACCCCGTTCATTATAGATCATGCATCTCTTCTCGTGGCACTATCTCTCTAACAGCAAGGAATAAGGCATCATATCACCCAACACTGGAGAAGGTCACTTTGAGTTATTTAGGCCCCAGCACCCGGACAGGGAGAGAGTTCCCACAGCAAGGAATATCACCCAACAATGGAGAAGGTCCCTTTCAGTTATTTAGGCCCCAGCACCCAGACAGAGGAGAGAGGTCCCACAGCAAGGAATGAGGCATCATATCACACACCACTGGAGAGGGCCACTTTCAGTTATTTAGGCCCCAGCACCTAGACAGAGGAGAGAGGTCCCACAGCAAGGAATCATGCGTCATATCACACACCACTGAAGAAGGTCACTTTCAGTTATTTAGGCCCCAGCACCCAGACAGAGGAGGGAGGTCCCACAGCAAGGAATAAGGCGTCATATCACCCACCACAGGAGAAGGTCACTTTGAATTTTTTGGGCTCCCGCACCCAGACAGTGTAGAGAGGTCCCACAGCAAGGAATAAGGTGTCATATCACCCACCACTGGAGAGGTCCACTTTCAGTTATTTAGGCCCCTCCACCTAGACAGAGGAGAGAGGTCCCACAGCAAGGAATAAGGCGTCATATCACCCAACACTGGAGAAGGTCACTTTGAGTTATTTAGGCCCCAGCACCCAGACAGAGGAGAGAGGTCCCACAGCAAAGAATCATGCATCATATCACCCACCACTGGAGAGGGCCACTTTCAGTTATTTAGGCCCCAGCAACCAGACAGAGGAGAGAGGTCCCACAGCAAGGAATAAGACGTCATATCACCCACCACTGGAGAAGGTCACTTTCAGTTATTTAGGCCCCAGCACCCATACAGAGGAGAGAGGTCCCACAGCAGGGAACAAGGCGTCATATCACCCACCACTGGAGAAGGTCACTTTGAGTTATTTAGGTCCCAGCACCCAGACAGAAGAGAGAGTTCCCTCAGCAAGGAATCATGCGTCATATCACCCACCACTGGAGAGGGCCACTTTCAGTTACTTAGGCCCCAGCACCCAGACAGAGGAGGGAGGTCCCACAGCAAGGAATAAGGCATCATATCACCCAACACAGGAGAAGGTCACTTTGAATTATTTGGGCCCCCGCACCCAGACAGAGTAGAGAGGTCCCACAGCAAGGAATAAGGCGTCATATCACCCACCACTGGAGAGGGCCACTTTCAGTTATTTAGGCCCCAGCACCCAGACAGAGGAGAGAGGTCCCACAGCAAGGAATAAGACGTCATATCACCCAACACTGGAGAAGGTCACTTTCAGTTTTTTAGACCCCAGTACCCAGACAGAGGAGAGAGGTCCCACAGCAAGGAATATGGCGTCATATCATCCACCACTGGAGAAGGCCCCTTTGAGTTATTTAGGCCCCTGCACCCAGACAGAGGAGAGAGGTCCCACAGCAAGGAATAAGGCTTCATATCACCCACCACTGGAGAAGTTTACTTTGAGTTATTTAGGCCCCAGCACCCAGACAGAGGAGAGAGGTCCCACAGCAAGGAATCATGCATCATATCACCCACCACTGGAGAGGGCCACTTTCATTTATTTAGGCCCCAGCACCCAGATAGAGGAGAGAGGTCCCACAGCAAGGAATAAGGCGTCATATCACCCACCACTGTAACAGGCCACTTTCAATTATTTAGGCCCCGGCGCCCAGATTGAGGAGAGGTTCATTCAACTTTGGGTTGCACCGCAAGATCATGGTAAAGTTAAAAAAATGAGGATTCAATAAAGAAGTCCCCCGAAGTACAAGAATACATGGTTGAGGGGGAGGCAGTTATAAATCTCTATTCTGCACAAGGGAGGGACAGGTCCTGTGGGATCCATGCCTGGTTCATTTTTATGAACGTCAGCTTGTCCACGTGGCTGTGGACAGACGGCTGCGTTTGTCAGTAATGACACCCCCTGCCGTGCTGAATACACGTTCAGACAAAACGCTGGCCGCCGAGCAGGCCAGCACCTCCAAGGCATAAAATGCTAACTCTTGCCACGTAAAATATTTGGAAACGCAGAAGTTGAATAGGGCCGAACCATCAGTCAGTACGTGGAGGGGTGTGCAGACGTACTGTTCAACCATGTTAGTGAAATGCTGCCTCCAGCTAACACGTTCCGTATCAGGTGGTGGTGCAGTTAGCTGTGGCGTGGAAACAAAACTTTTCCACATTTCTGCCATGCTAACCCTGCCCTTAGAGGAGCTGGCCGTGACACAGCTGGGTTGGCGATCTCTCGTTCCTCCTCTGCCTTCGCCTTGGGCTTCCACCTATTCCCCTGTGACATTTGGGAATGATCTCAGGATCGCGTCTACCAGCGTGCCCTTGTACTCGCGCATCTTCCTATCACGCTCCAGTGCAAGAAGTAAGGTGGGTACATTGTCTTTGTACCAGGGATCCAGCAGGGTGGCAACCCAGTAGTCCGCACACGTTAAAATGTGGGCAACTCTGCTGTCGTTGCGAAGGCACTGTAGCATGTAGTCGCTCATGTGTGCCAGGCTCCCCAGAGGTAAGGTCAAGCTGTCCTCTGTGGTAGGCGTATCGTCATCATCCTCCGTATCCCCCTGCCACACACCAGTGATGGGCCTGAGCTGTGTCGGGTGCCACCCTGCTGTGAACCTGCTTCATCCTCATCCTCCTCCACCTCCTCCTTATCCTCCTCGTCCTCCAGTAGTGTGCCCTGGCTGGCCACATTTGTACCTGGCCTCTGCTGTTGCAAAAAACCTCCCTCTGAGCCACTTCTAACAGACTGGCCTGAAAGTGCTAAAAATGACCCCTCCTCCTTCTCCTGGGCCACCTCCTCTTCCATCATCGCCCTAAGCGTTTTCTCAAGGAGACATAGAAGTGGTATTGTAACACTGATAACGGTGTCATCGCCACTGGCCATGTTGGTGGAGTACTCAAAACAGGGCACACAGGTCTCGCATGGAGGCCCAATCATTGGTGGTGAAGTGGTGCTGTTCCGCAGTGCGACTGACGCGTGCGTGCTGCAGCTGAAACTCCACTATGGTCTGCTGCTGCTTGCACAGTCTCTCCAGCATGTGCAAGGTGGAGTTCCACCTGGTGGGCACGTCGCATATGAGGCGGTGAGCGGGAAGGCCGAAGTTCCGCTGTAGCGCAGACAGGCGGTGAATGAACTTCTGCACCACCAAATTCAACATATGCGCCAGGCAAGGGATGTGCGTTAAACTGGCTAGTCCCAGAGCTGCGATGAGATTTCGCCCATTATCGCACACCACCAGGCCAGGCTTGAGGCCCACCGGCAGAAACCTCTCGTCGGTCTGTTGTTCAATACCCCCCTACAACTCCTGCACGGTGTGGGGCCTGTCCCCCAAACATATGAGTTTCAGAATGGCCTGCTGACGTTTACCCCGGGCTGTGCTGAAGTTGGTGGTGAAAGTGTGTGGCTGAGTGGATAAGCTGGTGGAAGCAGAGGAGGAGGAAGCCGAGTAGGAGGAGGAGGCTACAGGAGGCAAAGAATGATGCCCTGCGATCCTTGGTGGCGGAAGGACGTGCGCCAAGGAACTCTCCGCCTGGGGCCCCGCCGCCATTACATTTACCCAGTGTGCAGTTAGGGAGATATAGCGTCCCTGGCCATGCTTACTGGTCCAAGTATCTGTGGTTAGGTGGACCTTGCCACAGATGGCGTTGCGCAGTGCACTCTTGATTTTATCGGATACTTGGTTGTGCAGGGAAGGCACGGCTGTCTTGGAGAAGTAGTGGCGGCTGGGAACAACATACTGTGGGACAGCCATGGCCATCAGCTGTTTGAAGCTGTCTGTGTCCACCAGCCTGAATGACAGCATTTCAAAGGCCAGGAGTTTAGAAATGCTGGCATTCAGGCCCATAGCTCGAGGGTGGCTAGGTGGGAATTTACGCTTTCTCTCCAAGGTTTGTGAGATGGAGAGCTGAACGCTGCCGTGTGACATGGTGGAGATTCTTGGTGACGCAGGTGGATGTGTCGGTGGCACATCCTCTGTTTGGTGGGCGGCAGGTGCCAACATTCCTCCCGAGGCGGAGAAAGAGGCAGAGGCAGCAGCAGAAGAGGAAGCAGGGGGAGCTTGAGTGAGTTCCTTGTTTTTAAAGTGTTTACTCCACTGCAGTTCATGCTTTTCATGTAGATGCCTGGTCATGCAGGTTGTGCTAAGGTTCAGAACGTTAATGCCTCGCTTCAGGCTCTGATGGCACAGCGTGCAAACCACTCGGGTCTTGTCTAGGGATGAGCGGCAGGTGCCATATTCGATTTCGACGAAATTCGCGAATATTCGAATGAATATTCGTTTCATATTCGTCGAAATCGAATATTCGTCATTTTTTCTAGTTATCGCGATTAACATGCGATTTAAATAATCGCATATTGCGATTTGTACTTAAGGCTACTTTCCTATTGGTTTCATATCTAGAATTAGCGAGGATGACGAATATGACGAATGTATTCGTCTATTCCTCAAAGCGAAGATAGCAGTATTCTACATCTTCGTTTTAGCTACCTATTCGTCAACTTAGCTAATTCTAGCAATCAAATAGGAAGGTTGACTATAGAGACAGCTGTGTTAAATTCGCTATGCGATTATTTTTTTTTTTTAATAAATAGAATACTTATAATAATTTTATCAAGTAATATAATTATTGTATTAAAAAAAAATAATCGCATAGCGAATTTAACTACAACTGTCTGTTAAGTCAACCTTCCTATTTGATTAGCTAGAATTAGCGAATAGCGAAGTTGGCGATGACGAGACGAATAGGTAGCTAAAACGAAGATGTAGAATACTTCGTTATCTTCGTTTTGAGGAATATGACGAATACATTCGTCATATTCGCTATTCGCTAATTCTACCAAGCCAACCATAACTTCTGTGCTCATGGAGCGTCCCCATCACCATGGGAACGTCTCCATATACTAAAATGTACTGTCGTATTTGAGGAATTACGTTGAAATCGCAATGCGATTAATTCAAGTTATATTAATCGCATTGCGATTTCAACTTAGAGCTGGGTTTTTAATGGGTCAGCTAGCTAGAATTAACGAAGTTAACGAATATGGAATATAGCAGCAGTGCTAAGTTGAAATCGCAATGCGATTAATTTAACTTAAAGTATTCGCATTGCGATTTCAACTTAGCACTGCTAGTGCATAGCTATACTCCATATTCGTTAATTCTAACCTATGTAAGATAGCAGTGCTAAGTTGTAATCGCAATGCGATTAATATAACTTGAATTAATCGCATTGCGATTTCAACGTAATTCCTCAAATCCGACAGTACATTTTAGTATATGGAGATTCTCCCATGGATGGGGACGCTCCACATGAGCACGGAAGTCGGCAGAAGCGGCAACGGGCACTGACTAGAGCAGCCAGGAAGCCAGGAATCCTCAGGACAGGTAAGAACTACTTTTGGGAAGTAGGAAAGAAAAAAATATAACTAAAAAAAAAAAAAAAAAAAAAACGAATATTCGAAATAGCGAATTTATAGCGCTATATTCGAAATATTCGCGAATTAGCGAAGTGCCGATATTCGCTAAAAAAATTCGCTTTTCGAATATTCGTGCTCAACACTAGTCTTGTCGTCAGCACAAGCTGTTCTGCTTTTGCACCCTGCTCCCTCTTTTGCTACGCTGTTGGCTCGGTCTCACCACTGCCTTTTCCTCTGAACTATCAAAGTCAGTGGCACGACCTTTATTCCATGTGGGGTTTAGGACCTCATCGTCCCCTGCATCGTCTTCCACACAGTCTTCCTCCCTGACCTCCTGTTCGGTCTGCACACTGCAGAAAGACGCAGCAGTTAGCACCTGTGTTTCGTCATCATCAGAGACGTGCGGACTCCGATGAGGTGGTATTCTCATGTCCTCATCATCAGGAAACATCAGTGGTTGTGCATCAGTGCATTCTATGTCTTCCACCACTGGGGAAGGGCTAGGTGGATTCCCTTGGGAAACCCTGCCATCAGAGTCTTCAAACAGCATAAGAGACTGCTGCATAACTTGAGACTCAGACAGTTTCCCTGATATGCATGGTGGTGATGTAACAGACTGATGGGCTTGGTTTTCAAGCGCCACCTGTGCGCTTTCTGCAGAAGACTAGGTGTGAAATAATGTTGCGAATGTGCTGGATCCACTGTCGGCCACCCAATTGACTAGCGCCTGTACCTGCTCAGGCCTTACCATCCTTAGAACGGCATTGGGCCCCACCAAATATCGCTGTAAATTCTGGCGGGTACTGGAACCTGAGGTAGTTGGTTCACTAGGACGTGTGGCAGTGGCAGAATGGCCTTGTCCTCTCCCAGCACCAGAGGGTCCACTAACACCACCACAACCGCGTCCGCGTCCCTTACTAGATGTTTTCCTCATTGTTACCGTTCACCAAGCACCACAAAAAGAAAAAAATATTTGGCCCAATGTATTGATTTCAAATTCAGGCCTTTTTATACAGGCACCTAACACTATCTGCCTATTTATTTACGTAGCGTATTACACTTATCCAGGCACAGCAGTAACCACTGATTTAGGGGAATATCTATTGTAGGGCTAGTATTTAGGCCCTGGATGAAAGGTATTCTTTATGGACAGATTTACACTTGGAGATGCACAGTAGCGTGTTAAAAAATATGTGGGATTATGCCTTCAGCAATTGTATTTTAACACTTTGTGTAATATACCCTTTAACGGACAGAAATACAATGGGAGATGCATGGTAGTGTGTGAAGTTATTGAGGATGACCCTCTTAGCACTTGTATATACACCTTGAGTGTAATATACTCTTTACGGACAGATTAACACTTGGCCTGCAACAGCTGGAACACCAGATTCAGGCTATTGCTATATTAGCAAGTGAATTTCACCCTTGAACAAAATATATGTTTTGGCGGACAGTATTATACTTTGCCAGCCACTGCTGGGACACCAGATTCAGGGTATTGCTATTTTGGCAATTGAATTTCACCCAGAACAAAATATACCCTGTTACAGACAGATTTAAACTAGGCCTGCAACTGCTGGAATACCAAATTCAGGGTATTGATATTTTGGCAATTGAATTTCACCCCAGAACAAA
>JAKVIS010003215.1:0-18533 GCA_033119425.1 Bufotes viridis
TGGTTAAACAGCAGTTGTACAAGCAAACATCTGAGTGAAGGATTCGTTTACCGCTGGCGTGGCCATAAACTTTTTGGTCCATATCGGCCGGTACAGTTGTTGGAAACTGGCCACGCGTGTTGATTGACTGAAACCGGCGGAAGTGGACCAGCGTATGGCTAGGAATGTTCTTCCAAAGAAAGGTCTTTCATCCGCAGACTATCTTTCTTCGAATGAAAGATCTTTTGTCCGACTATGAGGACTTAAGAAAATAGCCAATACTCACGGCCGACTTCTTTTCAGGCCATAATGGTCTGTCATCGGTCGGCTCAAAGTTCGCTGTTAAATTTCAGCAGGCAAACATTCCTTTTGTTTGAAATGTGTCCATTTGGGAAGAAAGCGCAAGGATAAGAGTATAGCGCTTTACATCAACACAGCGTGCCCTGAGATGGCTATGCTATATGTGAGCGAAATGATACAAATGCTATTTGCTGCCACCAATCCGTCATTTGCTAATACATCTGAGCTGAGGCTTTGCTGTTGGTGCTACTACATGGAGGTAGCGGAGTAACCACGGTCGAGGCACCAGCGTTGGCGTGTGCACTGCGCAACCCAACTGGGCTGGCTGGCTCAGAGCTGCTGGCACGGTGAGGCTGGAAATGCTACCGGTTGAGCTCCAGGTTTCTTCAGTATTTACCTTGGTGGCTGGCTGTAGTTTCTGCACAAACCCGTCGGTGTTCCGATGCCCGGCGTGATGGCGGATACTTTTACCGCCTGCTAGCGGTGCGATGGACTGGGTGTGCTGCGTTCCATCCACGGCGACCCTCTTAGATTTTATCAAATGGGCATCGGGCCCGGAGGTAGGAGCTTGCATAATAGGCAAGAAGTGCTACATCGTTGAAGCTTGGCACCAATGGCTAAAGCGTGCCTGAACCTTCACCAAACACTGCAAACTATGTTGCTTCCTCATTGCCCAACAATTCTGTGCCAGAGGAGCCTCATCTTACTGCTGTCAGATAAATTTTCCCTGTCCAATGCCCCCTATTTCTGCAGCTGCTGCTCTGTTATTTTCTGCTGTCTCCATAGCCGGGGCCTGTCCCTTAGATGTCAGTCTAATAGTATTGAACTTAAAAGACTTTGATTCCCACACTTCCCTACATGCACTGTATAGGAAAGCAAAAGCCTGATTTTGGATGCTTAGTTCTTTGTCATATCTGGATTGCATAGCAGTGAGAGACATGACACAGAACTAAGCAGCTGGAAAAACTCAGTTTGCCCATGAGCTGCTGCCTTGCAGCATGTTTGGCTGTTAGGAGAGGCAGGCTGCCGGTGAGCAAATAGGAGCACACTTCGGTGGGTAGACACCCCCAACTTCCTGTAGTCTGTCTCTCTGCTCCTATGTTACTTGGGACAGAAAAAGCATGACAACAGGGGGTGAACAGCAGATTTAGTAGAAGGGAGACACGTAGTGGCCAAAGTATACAGATACTTTTCCAGTGGAAAAAACGCAGCAATTTGTACACTACTTGCATAGCAAAGTTGCTAGATACCAAACATACTGCCATACTAGCTCCTCTTTGTGAGAAAAGTTACATTTCATTTAATAACAACAAATTCCTAGCTGCCTTTATGTGCTGTTCCCAGCATATGTGCAGCAGCAAACAATTAGTGGCCAATCCTTTTAACTTGGAGGAAGTCTTGAAGTCTCATCACCTTGATAAACCATTGAACACCAATCAGGTCTGTGTGTGAGTCTTGGATTTGTAGCGTTAATATTTTCCCCCTTAGTTCTAACAGTAGTTCAACAAATGGGTAATTCTGCCAGTGTGAAATGGTAGGACAGATGGAATTTAAATAATCAAATAACTAATTAATTAATTAATTGCCCTCTCCAACTACCGTGATGGTGACTATAACCCCACCCATGGACTTTTAATTATAAAGTAAAATAAGATAGGGAGGGATACTTGTGATGTGGTTAGGACTAATGTAAAACAGATTAACGTTAGAAATCCAAACTTTGCTTATGTTCTCCAGCAGCTGAACAATGAAGACTTAGCAGGAAGTCAACCCATAGGGAGGACACTCTTTTATTAAAGAACTTCGGAAGTGAACGACCAAAGGCAGTCCTCTTTGAATTGAAAAAAATTCAACCTGGAACAGTTGGCAAAGGAGAAATGCCCGCTTCAGGAGGCAATGCTAGACATTTGATTCAAAGGGAATCAAGCTTTTCTCCCCCTAGAAGTGACAACTGCAAAGGTAGAATGGACTTTAACAAAAGAAGGAGGATCCCATTTTGTTGGGGCTGAAAAGATAACTCAATCCATCCACTGAGCATTGTCTTTCAGGCATTTTAGCCTTTTGGAGCCTGAAAGAGGATAAATCAAATGTTCTATTTTCCTCAATTGACTGGTTGTTTGAAGATAGATCTTTAGACTCCTGGAAATGTCTTGGAGTGCGTAATTTAGATTCCTCATCTGAGGATGGGTTGGGGAAACTAAACAGCAGGAGATATGAGCTGGTTAAACAGCAGTTGTACAAGCAAACATCTGGTGAAGGTTCGTTTCGCTGACGTGGCCATAAACATTTTGGTCCATATCGGCCGGTACAGTTGTTGAAACTGGCCACACGTGTTGATTGACTGAAACCCGGCAGGAGATGGACCAACGATATTTCTGGGAATGTTCTTCCAAAGAAAGGTCTTTCATCCATGAACTATCTTTCTTCGAATGAAAGATCTTTTGTCCGACTATGGGACAAAAATATTAAACACGGCCGACTTCTTTTCAGGCCATAATGGTCTGTCATCGGTCGGCTAAAAGGATTGTTCACTGTTAAATTTCAACCGACAAACATTCCTTTTGTTTGAAATGGTCCATTTGGGAAGAAAAGCGCAAAAGATAAGAATATAGCGCTTTACATCAACACAGCGTGCCCTGAGATGGCACTATGCTATATGTGAGCAGAAATGATACAAATGCTATTTGCTGCCACAATCCCGTCATTTGCTACAATACATCTAAGCAGAATTTTACTTGTTAAGCCACCTTTACTACATAGAGGTAAAAAGCAGAATGGCCCGTGCGGGGATCGAACCCGCGACCTTGGCGTTATTAGCACCACGCTCTAACCAACTGAGCTAACCGGCCAGGAGCTGCCAGCTTGCCAAGCACAGTGAACAAATGCTACGGTTCATTTCTCCAGGTTTCTTCAATATTTTCTATGAGGCTGTTAATATTTTCTCTTTCTTTATTAACATTGTCGTTTCTACTAAGAAAAATGCAAGGCCTCCCGTCGGGAATCGAGACCCCGGTCTCCCGCGTGACAGGCGGGGATACTTACCACTATACTAACGAGAAATGCTGATGGATGGGTTGGGTCGCACGACCCTGCATCAACGACCCTCTTAGAACAATGGCATCGGCCTGGAGGTAGGAGAAACTGCTAATAAACAAGAAGTACTCATGTTAAACTGGCACCAATGGCTTAAAGCGTACCTGAACCTTCACCAAACACTGCAAACTATGTTGCTTCCTCATTGCCCAACAATTCTGTGCCAGAGGAGCCTCATCTTACTGCTGTCAGATAAATTTTCCCTGTCCAATGCCCCCTATTTCTGCAGCTGCTGCTCTGTTATTTTCTGCTGTCTCCATAGCCGGGGCCTGTCCCTTAGATGTCAGTCTAATAGTATTGAACTTAAAGACTTTGATTCCCACACTTCCCTACATGCACTGTATAGGAAAGCAAAAGCCTGATTTTGGATGCTTAGTTCTTTGTCATATCTGGATTGCATAGCAGTGAGAGACATGACACAGAACTAAGCAGCTGGAAAAAGCTCAGTTTGCTGCATGAGCTGCTGCCTTGCAGCATGTTTGGCTGTTAGGAGAGGCAGGCTGCCGGTGAGCAAATAGGAGCACACTTCGGTAGGTAGACACCCCCAACTTCCTGTAGTCTGTCTCTCTGCTCCTATGTTACTTGGGACAGAAAAAGCATGACAACAGGGTGAACAGCAGATTTAGTAGAAGGGAGACACGTAGTGGCCAAAGTATACAGAATGCTTTTCCAGTGGAAAAACGCAGCTTAATTTGTACACTACTTGCATAGCAAAGTTGCTAGAATACCAAACATACTGCCATACTAGCTCCTCTTTGTGAGAAAGAAGTTACATTTCATTTAATAACAACAAATTCCTAGCTGCCTTTATGTGCTGTTCCCAGCATATGTGCAGCAGCAAACAATTAGTGGCCAATCCTTTTTAACTTGGAGGAAGTCTTGAAGTCTCATCACCTTGATAAACCATTGAACACCAATCAGGTCTGTGTGTGAGTCTTGGATTTGTAGCGTTAATATTTCCCCATAGTTCTAACAGTAGTTCAACAAATGGGTAATTCTGCCAGTGTGAAATGGTAGGACAGATGGAATTTAAATAATCAAATAACTAATTAATTAATTAATTGCCCTCTCCAACTACCGTGATGGTGACTATAACCCCACCCATGGACTTTTTAATTATAAAGTAAAATAAGATAGGGAGGGATACTTGTGATGTGGTTAGGACTAATAGTAAAACAGATTAACGTTAGAAATCCAAACTTTGCTTATGTTCTCCAGCAGCTGAACAATGAAGACTTAGCAGGAAGTCAGCCCATAGGAGGACACTCTTTTATTAAAGAACTCGGAAGTGAACGACCAAAGGCAGTCCTCTCTTGAATTGAAAAAATTCAACCTGGAACAGTTGGCAAAGGAGAAATGCCCGCTTCAGGAGGCAATGCTAGACATTTGATTCAAGGGAATCAAACTTTCTCCCCCTACAGTGACAACTGCAAAGGTAGAATGGACTTTAACAAAGAAGGAGGATCCCATTTTGTTGGGGCTGAAAAAGATAACTCAAATCCATCCACTGAGCATTGTCTTTCAGGCATTTTTAGCCTTTTTTGGAGCCTGAAAAGAGGATAAATCAAATGTTCTATTTTCCTCAATTGACTGGTTGTTTGAAGATAGATCTTTAGACTCCTGGAAATGTCTTGGGTGCGTAATTTAGATTCCTCATCTGAGGATGGGTTGGGAAACTAAACAGCAGGAGATATGAGCTGGTTAAACAGCAGTTGTACAAGCAAACATCTGAGTGAAGGTTCGTTTCGCTGGCGTGGCCATAAACATTTTGGTCCATATCGGCCGGTACAGTTGTTGAAACTGGCCACACGTGTTGATTGACTGAAACCCGGCAGGAGATGGACCAACGATACCTCTGGGAATGTTCTTCCAAAGAAAGGTCTTTCATCCATGAACTATCTTTCTTGAATGAAAGATCTTTTGTCCGACTATGGGACAAAAATATTAAATCTGACCGACTTCTTTTCAGGCCATAATGGTCTGTCATCGGTCGGCTAAAGGATTGTTCACTGTTAAATTTCAACCGACAAACATTCCTTTTGTTTGAAATGGTCCATTTGGGAAGAAAAGCGCAAAAGATAAGAATATGGCGCTTTACATCAACGCAGCGTGCCCTGAGATGGCACTATGCTATATGTGAGCAGAAATGATACAAATGCTATTTGCTGCCACAATCCAGTCATTTGCTACAATACATCTAAGCAGAATTTTACTTGTTAAGCCACCTTTACTACATAGAGGTAAAAAGCAGAATGGCCCGTGCGGGATCGAACCCGCGACCTTGGCGTTATTAGCACCACGCTCTAACCAACTGAGCTAACCGGCCAGGAGCTGCCAGCTTGCCAAGCACAGTGAACAAATGCTACGGTTCATTTCTCCAGGTTTCTTCAATATTTTCTATGAGGCTGTTAATATTTTCTCTTTCTTTATTAACATTGTCGTTTCTACTAAGAAAAATGCAAGGCCTCCCGTCGAGAATCGAACCCGGTCTCCAGCGTGACAGGCGGGGATACTTACCACTATACTAACGAGGAAATGCTGATGGATGGGTTGGGTCGCACGACCCTGCATCAGCTGGCCCTCTTAGAACAATGGCATCGGCCTGGAGGTAGGAGAAACTGCTAATAAACAAGAAGTACTCATGTTAAACTGGCACCAATGGCTTAAAGCGTGCCTGAACCTTCACCAAACACTGCAAACTATGTTGCTTCCTCATTGCCCAACAATTCTGTGCCAGAGGAGCCTCATCTTACTGCTGTCAGATAAATTTTCCCTGTCCAATGCCCCCTATTTCTGCAGCTGCTGCTCTGTTTATTTTCTGCTGTCTCCATAGCAGGAGGCCTGTCCCTTAGATGTCAGTCTAATAGTATTGAACTTAAAAGACTTTGATTCCACACTTCCCTACATGCACTGTATAGGAAAGCAAAAGCCTGATTTTGGATGCTTAGTTCTTTGTCATATCTGGATTGCATAGCAGTGAGAGACATGACACAGAACTAAGCAGCTGGAAAGCTCAGTTTACTTACATGAGCTGCTGCCTTGCAGCATGTTTGGCTGTTAGGAGAGGCAGGCTGCCGGTGAGCAAATAGGAGCACACTTGGGTAGGTAGACACCCTCCAACTTCCTGTAGTCTGTCTCTCTGCTCCTATGTTACTTGGGACAGAAAAAAGCATGACAACAGGGGGTGAACAGCAGATTTAGTAGAAGGGAGACACGTGAGTGGCCAAAAGTATACAGATACTTTTCCAGTGGAAAACGCAGCAATTTGTACACTACTTGCATAGCAAAGTTGCTAGATACCAAACATACTGCCATACTAGCTCCTCTTTGTGAGAAAAGTTACATTTCATTTAATAACAACAAATTCCTAGCTGCCTTTATGTGCTGTTCCCAGCATATGTGCAGCAGCAAACAATTAGTGGCCAATCCTTTTAACTTGGAGGAAGTCTTGAAGTCTCATCACCTTGATAAACCATTGAACACCAATCAGGTCTGTGTGTGAGTCTTGGATTTGTAGCGTTAATATTTCCCCCTTAGTTCTAACAGTAGTTCAACAAATGGGTAATTCTGCCAGTGTGAAATGGTAGGACAGATGGAATTTAAATAATCAAATAACTAATTAATTAATTAATTGCCCTCTCAACTACCGTGATGGTGACTATAACCCCACCCATGGACTTTTTAATTATAAAGTAAAATAAGATAGGGAGGGATACTTGTAATGTGGTTAGGACTAATGTAAAACAGATTAACGTTAGAAATCCAAACTTTGCTTATGTTCTCCAGCAGCTGAACAATGAAGACTTAGCAGGAAGTCAACCCATAGGGAGGACACTCTTTTATTAAAGAACTTCGGAAGTGAACGACCAAAGGCAGTCCTCTTTGAATTGAAAAAATTCAACCTGGAACAGTTGGCAAAGGAGAAATGCCCGCTTCAGGAGGCAATGCTAGACATTTGATTCAAGGGAATCAAACTTTTCTCCCCCTAGAAGTGACAACTGCAAAGGTAGAATGGACTTTAACAAAGAAGGAGGATCCCATTTTGTTGGGGCTGAAAAGATAACTCAATCCATCCACTGAGCATTGTCTTTCAGGCATTTTAGCCTTTTGGAGCCTGAAAAGAGGATAAATCAAATGTTCTATTTTCCTCAATTGACTGGTTGTTTGAAGATAGATCTTTAGACTCCTGGAAATGTCTTGGAGTGCGTAATTTAGATTCCTCATCTGAGGATGGGTTGGGGGAAACTAAACAGCAGGAGATATGAGCTGGTTAAACAGCAGTTGTACAAGCAAACATCTGGTGAAGGTTCGTTTCGCTGACGTGGCCATAAACATTTTGGTCCATATCGGCCGGTACAGTTGTTGAAACTGGCCACACGTGTTGATTGACTGAAACCCGGCAGGAGATGGACCAACGATATTTCTGGGAATGTTCTTCCAAAGAAAGGTCTTTCATCCATGAACTATCTTTCTTGAATGAAAGATCTTTTGTCCGACTATGGGACAAAAATATTAAGCTACGGCCGACTTCTTTTCAGGCCATAATGGTCTGTCATCGGTCGGCTAAAAGGATTGTTCACTGTTAAATTTCAACCGACAAACATTCCTTTTGTTTGAAATGGTCCATTTGGGAAGAAAAGCGCAAAAGATAAGAATATAGCGCTTTACATCAACACAGCGTGCCCTGAGATGGCACTATGCTATATGTGAGCAGAAATGATACAAATGCTATTTGCTGCCACAATCCCGTCATTTGCTACAATACATCTAAGCAGAATTTTACTTGTTAAGCCACCTTTACTACATAGAGGTAAAAAGCAGAATGGCCCGTGCGGGGATCGAACCCGCGACCTTGGCGTTAATGGCACCACGCTCTAACCAGCTGAGCTAACCGGCCAGGAGCTGCCAGCTTGCCAAGCACAGTGAACAAATGCTACGGTTCATTTCTCCAGGTTTCTTCAATATTTTCTATGAGGCTGTTAATATTTTCTCTTTCTTTATTAACATTGTCGTTTCTACTAAGAAAAATGCAAAGGCCTCCCCGTCAGGGAATCGAACCCCGGTCTCCAGCGTGACAGGCGGGGATACTTACCACTATACTAACGAGGAAATGCTGATGGATGGGTTGGGTCGCACGACCCTGCATCAGCGGCCCTCTTAGAACAATGGCATCGGCCTGGAGGTAGGAGAAACTGCTAATAAACAAGAAGTACTCATGTTAAACTGGCACCAATGGCTTAAAGCGTACCTGAACCTTCACCAAACACTGCAAACTATGTTTGCTTCCTCATTGCCCAACAATTCTGTGCCAGAGGAGCCTCATCTTACTGCTGTCAGATAAATTTTCCCTGTCCAATGCCCCCTATTTCTGCAGCTGCTGCTCTGTTATTTTCTGCTGTCTCCATAGCCGGGGCCTGTCCCTTAGATGTCAGTCTAATAGTATTGAACTTAAAGACTTTGATTCCCACACTTCCCTACATGCACTGTATAGGAAAGCAAAAGCCTGATTTTGGATGCTTAGTTCTTTGTCATATCTGGATTGCATAGCAGTGAGAGACATGACACAGAACTAAGCAGCTGGAAAAAACTCAGTTTGCCGCATGAGCTGCTGCCTTGCAGCATGTTTGGCTGTTAGGAGGGCAGGCTGCCGGTGAGCAAATAGGAGCACACTTCGGTAGGTAGACACCCCCAACTTCCTGTAGTCTGTCTCTCTGCTCCTATGTTACTTGGGACAGAAAAAGCATGACAACAGGGGGTGAACAGCAGATTTAGTAGAAGGGAGACACGTAGTGGCCAAAGTATACAGATACTTTTCCAGTGGAAAAACGCAGCAATTTGTACACTACTTGCATAGCAAAGTTGCTAGATACCAAACATACTGCCATACTAGCTCCTCTTTGTGAGAAAAAGTTACATTTCATTTAATAACAACAAATTCCTAGCTGCCTTTATGTGCTGTTCCCAGCATATGTGCAGCAGCAAACAATTAGTGGCCAATCCTTTTAACTTGGAGGAAGTCTTGAAGTCTCATCACCTTGATAAACCATTGAACACCAATCAGGTCTGTGTGTGAGTCTTGGATTTGTAAGCGTTAATATTTTCCCCCTTAGTTCTAACAGTAGTTCAACAAATGGGTAATTCTGCCAGTGTGAAATGGTAGGACAGATGGAATTTAAATAATCAAATAACTAATTAATTAATTAATTGCCCTCTCCAACTACCGTGATGGTGACTATAACCCCACCCATGGACTTTTAATTATAAAGTAAAATAAGATAGGGAGGGATACTTGTGATGTGGTTAGGACTAATGTAAAACAGATTAACGTTAGAAATCCAAACTTTGCTTATGTTCTCCAGCAGCTGAACAATGAAGACTTAGCAGGAAGTCAACCCATAGGGAGGACACTCTTTTATTAAAGAACTTCGGAAGTGAACGACCAAAGGCAGTCCTCTTTGAATTGAAAAAATTCAACCTGGAACAGTTGGCAAAGGAGAAATGCCCGCTTCAGGAGGCAATGCTAGACATTTGATTCAAGGGGAATCAAACTTTCTCCCCCTAGAAGTGACAACTGCAAGGTAGAATGGACTTTAACAAAAGAAGGAGGATCCCATTTTGTTGGGGCTGAAAGATAACTCAATCCATCCACTGAGCATTGTCTTTCAGGCATTTTAGCCCTTTTGGAGCCTGAAAGAGGATACAATCAAATGTTCTATTTCCTCAATTGACTGGTTGTTTGAAGATAGATCTTTAGACTCCTGGAAATGTCTTGGAGTGCGTAATTTAGATTCCTCATCTGAGGATGGGTTGAAACTAAACAGCAGGAGATATGAGCTGGTTAGACAAGCAGTTGTACAAGCAAACATCTGGTGAAAGGTTCGCTTAGCTGACGTAGTCATAAACTTTTGGTCCATATCGAGCGGTACAGTTGTTGAAACTGGCCACACGTGTTGATTGACTGAAACCCGGCAGGAGATGGACACGATATTTCTGGGAATAAGTTCTTCCAAAGAAAGGTCTTTCATCCATGAACTATCTTTTCTTCGAATGAAAGATCTTTTGTCCGACTGTGGGACAAAATATTAAACACGGCCGACTTCTTTTCAGTGCATAATGGTCTGTCATCGGTCGGCTAAAAGTTGTTCACTGTGCAGAATTTCAACCGACAAACATTCCTTTTATTTGAAATGGTCCATTTTAGGAAAAAGCGCAAAAAGATAAGAATATAGCCCACATGAACACGGCGTGCCCTGAGATGGCACTATGCTATATGTGAGCAGAAATGAAAATTACAAATGCTATTTGCCCACAATCCGTCACTGCCTGCCTGCCGTTTTGTTCAAAAATATACCTATGGATGCATGGATAACCTGTGGGATCAGTTGTTACTGTTTGTATTTTATCTGACTATTGTTAACCTACAGAAGATATATATTCCTCAAAAGTGGAAGCAAGTCACTGGGTTCAGAACCTTCTCTGGACTCAATAACACTCATAAGGCATGTTAATAGCCTTTCTCTTTATATTAATTTATAGTTTACTAAAATACAGACTCTCTCATGGGTCAGCACAGTCTCAGCAGTTTACCTACCACCATGAAATGCCCAGTGGGATGGGGCGCAGCCCACTGCATGCCGTCTTCTCCTAAAGAACAATAGCATCCAGCCTGGGACAGAAATCTTATCAACAAAAAGCCTCCTGTTAAACTGCTTAATAACAAACCTTATTCTTATACAAAACACTGCAAACTATATTTGCTTCCTCATTGCCCAACAATTCTGTGCCAGAGGAGCCTCATCTTACTGCTGTCAGATAAATTTTCCTGTCAATGCCCCCTATTTCTGCAGCTGCTGCTCTGTTATTTTCTGCTGTCTCCATAGCCGGGGGCCTGTCCCTTAGATGTCAGTCTAATAGTATTGAACTTAAAAGACTTCTGATTCCCACATTCCCTACATGCACTGTATGGAAAGCAAAAGCCTGATTTTGGATGCTTAGTTCTTTGTCATATCTGGATTGCATAGCAGTGAGAGACATGACACAGAACTAAGCAGCTGGAAAAACTCAGTTTACTTACATGAGCTGCTGCCTTGCAGCATGTTTGGCTGTTAGGAGAGGCAGGCTGCCGGTGAGCAAATAGGAGCACACTTCGGTAGGTAGACACCCCCAACTTCCTGTAGTCTGTCTCTCTGCTCCTATGTTACTTGGGACAGAAAAAGCATGACAACAGGGGGTGAACAGCAGATTTAGTAGAAGGGAGACACGTAGTGGCCAAAAGTATACAGATACTTTTCCAGTGGAAAAACGCAGCAATTTGTACACTACTTGCATAGCAAAGTTGCTAGATACCAAACATACTGCCATACTAGCTCCTCTTTGTGAGAAAAGTTACATTTCATTTAATAACAACAAATTCCTAGCTGCCTTTATGTGCTGTTCCCAGCATATGTGCAGCAGCAAACAATTAGTGGCCAATCCTTTTAACTTGGAGGAAGTCTTGAAGTCTCATCACCTTGATAAACCATTGAACACCAATCAGGTCTGTGTGTGAGTCTTGGATTTGTAGCGTTAATATTTTCCCCCCTTAGTTCTAACAGTAGTTCAACAAATGGGTAATTCTGCCAGTGTGAAATGGTAGGACAGATGGAATTTAAATAATCAAATAACTAATTAATTAATTAATTGCCCTCTCCAACTACCGTGATGGTGACTATAACCCCACCCATGGACTTTTTAATTATAAAGTAAAATAAGATAGGGAGGGATACTTGTGATGTGGTTAGGACTAATGTAAAACAGATTAACGTTAGAAATCCAAACTTTGCTTATGTTCTCCAGCAGCTGAACAATGAAGACTTAGCAGGAAGTCAACCCATAGGGAGGACACTCTTTTATTAAAGAACTCGGAAGTGAACGACCAAAGGCAGTCCTCTTTGAATTGAAAAAAATTCAACCTGGAACAGTTGGCAAAGGAGAAATGCCGCTTCAGGAGGCAATGCTAGACATTTGATTCAAGGGAATCAAACTTTCTCCCCCTAGAAGTGACAACTGCAAGGTAGAATGGACTTTAACAAAGAAGGAGGATCCCATTTTGTTGGGGCTGAAAAGATAACTCAATCCATCCACTGAGCATTGTCTTTCCAGGCATTTTAGCCTTTTGGAGCCTGAAAGAGGATAAATCAAATGTTCTATTTTCCTCAATTGACTGGTTGTTTGAAGATAGATCTTTAGACTCCTGGAAATGTCTTGGAGTGCGTAATTTAGATTCCTCATCTGAGGATGGGTTGGGAAACTAAACAGCAGGAGATATGAGCTGGTTAAACAGCAGTTGTACAAGCAAACATCTGGTGAAGGTTCGTTTCAGCTGGCGTGGCCATAAACATTTTGGTCCATATCGGCCGGTACAGTTGTTGAAACTGGCCACACGTGTTGATTGACTGAAACCCGGCAGGAGATGGACCAACGATATTTCTGGGAATGTTCTTCCAAAGAAAGGTCTTTCATCCATGAACTATCTTTCTTGAATGAAAGATCTTTTGTCCGACTATGGGACAAAAATATTAAACTCTGACCGACTTCTTTTCAGGCCATAATGGTCTGTCATCGGTCGGCTAAAAGGATTGTTCACTGTTAAATTTCAACCGACAAACATTCCTTTTGTTTGAAATGGTCCATTTGGGAAGAAAAGCGCAAAAGATAAGAATATAGCGCTTTACATCAACACAGCGTGCCCTGAGATGGCACTATGCTATATGTGAGCAGAAATGATACAAATGCTATTTGCTGCCACAATCCCGTCATTTGCTACAATACATCTAAGCAGAATTTTACTTGTTAAGCCACCTTTACTACATAGAGGTAAAAAGCAGAATGGCCGATGCGAGGATCGAACCCGCGACCTTGGCGTTATTAGCACACGCTCTAACCAACTGAGCTAACCGGCCAGGAGCTGCCAGCTTGCCAAGCACAGTGAACAAATGCTACGGTTCATTTCTCAGGTTTCTTCAATATTTTCTATGAGGCTGTTAATATTTTCTCTTTCTTTATTAACATTGTCGTTTCTACTAAGAAAAATGCAAGGCCTCCCGTCGAGAATCGAACCCCAGTCTCCAGCGTGACAGGCGGGGATACCTACCACTATACTAACGAGGAAATGCTGATGGATGGGTTGGGTCGCACGACCCTGCATCAGCTGGCCCTCTTAGAACAATGGCATCGGCCTGGAGGTAGGAGAAACTGCTAATAAACAAGAAGTACTCATGTTAAACTGGCACAATGGCTTAAAGCGTACCTGAACCTTCACCAAACACTGCAAACTATGTTGCTTCCTCATTGCCCAACAATTCTGTGCCAGAGGAGCCTCATCTTACTGCTGTCAGATAAATTTTCCCTGTCCAATGCCCCTATTTCTGCAGCTGCTGCTCTTGTTATTTTCTGCTGTCTCCATAGCCGGGGCCTGTCCCTTAGATGTCAGTCATAGTAGTATTGAACTTAAAGACTTTGAGTTCCCACACTTCCCTACATGCACTGTATAAGGAAAGCAAAAGCCTGATTTTGGATGCTTAGTTCTTTGTCATATCTGGATTGCATAGCAGTGAGAGACATGACACAGAACTAAGCAGCTGGAAAAACTCAGTTTACCCACATGAGCTGCTGCCTTGCAGCATGTTTGGCTGTTAGGAGAGGCAGGCTGCCGGTGAGCAAATAGGAGCACACTTCGGTAGGTAGACACCCCCAACTTCCTGTAGTCTGTCTCTCTGCTCCTATGTTACTTGGGACAGAAAAAGCATGACAACAGGGGTGAACAACAGATTTAGTAGAAGGGAGACACGTAGTGGCCAAAAGTATACAGATACTTTTCCAGTGGAAAAACGCAGCAATTTGTACACTACTTGCATAGCAAAGTTGCTAGATACCAAACATACTGCCATACTAGCTCCTCTTTGTGAGAAAAGTTACATTTCATTTAATAACAACAAATTCCTAGCTGCCTTTATGTGCTGTTCCCAGCATATGTGCAGCAGCAAACAATTAGTGGCCAATCCTTTTTAACTTGGAGGAAGTCTTGAAGTTCATCACCTTGATAAACCATTGAACACCAATCAGGTCTGTGTGTGGTCTTGGATTTGTAAGCGTCATGTCTTCCCCCCTTAGTTCTAACAGTAGTTTCAGCAAATGGGTAATTCTGCCAGTGTAGAAATGGTAGGACAGATGGAATTTAAATAAATCAAATAACTAATTAATTAATTAATTGCCCTCTCCAACTACCGTGATGGTGACTATAACCCCACCCATGGACTTTTAATTATAAGAGTAAAATAAGATAGGGAGGATACTTGTGATGTGGTTGGGACTAATGTAAAACAGATTAACGTTAGAAATCCAAACTTTGCTTATGTTCTCCAGCAGCTGAACAATGAAGGGCGTGCGCAGGGAAGTCAGCCACTAGGGAGGACACTCTTTATTATTAAGAACTTCCGGAAGTGAACGACCAAAGGCAGTCCTCTTTGAATTGAAAAAAATTCAACCTGGAACAGTTGGCTTGAGAGGAGAATGCCCGCTTCAGGAGGCAATGCTAGACACATTTGATTCAAGAGTAGTCAAACTTTTTCTCCCCCCTAGAAGTGACCTCTGCAAAGGTAGAATGGACTTTTAACAAAAGAAGGGGGATCATTTTTGTTGGGGCTGAAAGATAACTCAATCCATCCACTGAGCATTGTCTTTCCAGGCATTTTCATGCCTTTTGGAGCCTGAAAGAGGATAAATCAAATACTCTCTCTCCTCAATTGGCTGGTTGTTTGAGAGATAGATCTTTAGACTCCTGGGAAATGTCTTATGAGTGCGTAATTTAGATTCCTCATCTGAGGATGGGTTGAGGAAACTAAACAGCAGGAGATATATGAGCTGGTTAAACTTAGCAGTTGTACAAGCAAACTTGTATCTGGTGAAGGTTCGTTTACGCCCAGACGTGACCATAAACATTTTGGTCCCATATCGGCCCGGTACAGTTTATTTGAAACTGGCCACACGTGTTGATTGACTGAAGCCCGGCAGGAGATGGATGGCAACGATATTTCTGGAATGTTCTTCCAAAGGTCTTTCATCCATGAACTATCTTTCTTGAATGAAAGATCTTTTGTCCGACTATGGGACAAAAATATTAAAGCACTGGCGAAACTTCTTTTGCAGAGCCATAATGGTCTGTCATCGATCAGAAGCTAAAGAGATTGTTCACTGTTAGATTTCAGCGACTTAAACATTTTCCCTTTTGTGAAATAGTCCATTGGGAAGAAAAGCGCAAAAAGATAAGAATATAGCGCTTCATCGAACTCTAGCGTGCCCTGAGATGGCACTATGCTATATGTGAGCAGAAATGATACAAATGCTATTTGCTGCCACAATCCCGTCATTGCTACAATACATCAAAGCAAATTTTTATGTTAAGCCACCTTTACTACATAGAGGTAAAAAGCAGAATGGCCCGTGCGGATCGAGACCCGCGACCTTGGGTTGTGCTGCAGCTCTCCAAACGCTATTGGGCTAACCGGCCAGGGAGCTGCCAGCTTGCCAAGCACAGTGAACAAATGCTACGGTTCATTTCTCAGGTTTCTTCAATATTTTCTATGAGGCTGTTAATATTTTCTCTTTCTTTATTAACATTGTCGTTTCTACTAGGCAAAATGTCTAGAGCCTCCCCGTCGGGAATCAGTACGGTCTCAGCGTGACAGGCGGGGATACTTACCACTATACTAACGAGAAATGCTGATGGATGGGATTGGAGTACTTGCGTTACCCTGCATCAATGAGCCCTCTTTAGAACAATGGCATCGGCCTGGAGGTACAGGAGAAACTGCTAATAAACAGAAGTACTCATGTTAAACTGGCACCAATGGCTTAAAAAGCGTACCACGAGACACTTGCACCAAACACTGCAAGCTGTGTTTGCTTCCTCATTTGCCCAACAATTCTGTGCCAGAGGAGCCTCATCTTACTGCTGTCAGATAAATTTTCCCTGTCCAATGCCCCCTATTTCTGCAGCTGCTGCTCTGTTATTTTCTGCTGTCTCCATAGCCAGGGGCCCCTGTCCCTTAGATGTCAGTCTAATAGTATTGAACTTAAAGACTTTGATTCCCACACTTCCCTACATGCACTGTATAGGAAAGCAAAAGCCTACACAGATTTTGGATGCTTAGTTCTTCATCATCATCTGGATTGCATAGCAGTGAGAAGACACAGTGACACAGAACTAAGCAGCTGGAAAAAACTCAGTTTGCCACATGAGCTGCTGCCTTACAGCATGTTTGGCTCTTCGCGGAAGGCTGGCTGCCCGGTGAGCGAATAGGACGCACGCCGGTGCAGTAGGCACCCCCAACTTCTGTAGTCTGTCTCTGCTGCTCCTGTATTTACTTGGGACAGGAAAAACGCACGGCAACAGGGGTGAACAGCAGATTTAGTAGAAGGAGACACATGAGTAGCCAAAGTATACAGATACTTTTCCAGTGGAAAAACGCAGCAATTTGTACACTACTTGCATAGCAAAGTTGCTAGATACCAAACATACTGCCATACTAGCTCCTCTTTGTGAGAAAAGTTACATTTCATTTAATAACAACAAATTTCTAGCTGCCTTTATGTGCTGTTCCCAGCATATGTGCAGCAACAAACAATTAGTGGCTAATCCTTTTAACTTGGAGGAAGTCTTGAAGTCTCATCACCTTGATAAACCATTGAACACCAATCAGGTCTGTGTGTGAGTCTTGGATTTGTAGCGTTAATATTTTCCCTTAGTTCTAACAGTAGTTCAACAAATGGGTAATTCTGCCAGTGTGAAATGGTAGGACATGATGGAATTTATAATAATCAAAATAACTAGTTGGTTAATTGATTGCCCTCAACTACGTGATGGTGACTACAGACTAAATAACAATCGTGGTGATGGAGGGCAGAGCGACCATGGACTTTTAATTATAAAGTGAAAGTAAGATAGGGAGGGATACTTGTAATGTGGTTAGGACTAGTAAAACAGATTAACGTTAAATCAAACTTTACTGTTCTCCAGCAGCTATGAACAGCCCAGGGCATAGCAGGAAGTCAGCCCATAGGGAGGACACTCTTTTATTAAAGAACTCCAGAGTATGAACGACCAAGGCAGTCCTCTTTGAATTGAAAAAATTCAACCTGGAACGATTGTGGCGAAGGAATGCCCACTTCAGGAGGCAATGCTAGACATTTGATTCAAAGGGAATCAAACTTTCTCCCCCTAGAAGTGACAACTACAAGAGTAGAATGGACTAACAAAGAAGGAGGATCCCATTTTGTTGGGGCTGAAAATATCTCAATCCATCCACTGAGCATTGTCTTTCAGGCATTTTGCTTTTGGAACCTGAAAGAGGATAAATCAAATGTTCCTTTTCCTCCAATTGACTGGTTGTTTGAAGATAGATCTTTAGACTCTGGAAATATCTTGGGTGCGTAATTTAGATTCCTCATCTGAAAGGATGGTTGGGGGGAAACTAAACAGCAGGAGATATAGGCTGGTTAGGCAGCAGTTGTACAAGCAAACATCTGAGTGAAGGTTCGTTTCGCTAGCGTGGCCATAAACATTTGGTCCATATCGGCGGTACAGTTATTTGAAACTGGCCTGCGTGTTGATTGGCTGAAACCCGGCAGGAGGCTGGACCATGATATTTCTGGGAATGTTTCTTCCAAAAGAGGTCTTTCATCCATGAACTATCTTTCTTGAATGAAAGATCTTTTGTCCGACTATAGGACAAAAAATATTAAACCGCAATGACTTCTTTTCAGAGCCATAATGGTCTGTCATCGGTCGGCTAAAGGGTTGTTCACTGTTAAATTTCAACCGACAAACATTCCTTTTGTTTGGAAATGGTCCATTTGGGAAGAAAGCGCAAGATAAGAATATAGCGGCTTTACATCAGCCACAGCGTTATCCCTGAGATGGCACTATCTTTTATATGTGAGCAGAAATGATACCAAATGCTATTTGCTGCCACAATCCGTCATTGCTACAATACATCTAAGCAGAATTTTACTTGTTAGAAGCCACCTTTACCATAGAGGTAAAAGCAGAATATGGCCCGTGCGGGGGATCGAGACCCGCGACCCACTTGGCGTTAATGGCACACGCTCTAACCAGCTAGGCT
>JAKVIS010003216.1:0-18681 GCA_033119425.1 Bufotes viridis
AGCCATCACTTAGAAGCTAAGTGTATAGGAATTTATATAAGGAATCCCTAGTGGTAGCTGTGTTTAAATGCTGTAAGACTATACAGGAAGAATGAATCCTTCACCCTCCTAGAACTAGAGCAATGCTATCATTCCACTGAGAAAAATTCCCACTAAAGGGAAGAGTCTCTATACTAACGTAGAAAAAAGTTACGTAGAGCCCTAATGCAGTTTGGAAACCAAACTCTCCCATTGAAGTTTCCATATCTTAAAGGGGTATTTCATCACATACAATGTGGGGGTCATATAGCTCAGGGGATATAGCACCTCTATCGCCTGACAGATGCTGGTCTCACCTGGGATCCACACCTACAAGGAGAACGGAACAGGGAGAGCCGTGGCTGGAGGACCTGGGAACCCACCAAGCGCTGCCCCCGCTGCCTCCCATGCAAGTAGAATGGGAGGGCACAGCTGCATCGCCAGGCCTCTGCCCCTATTCATTCTTTGGGGCAGATCGGAAATTGCCGAGCCAGCGTCAGCTGTTTTCGGCGGCCCCATTGAAATGAATGGAGTGGGCGGTCGTGTGAATGCGCAGTGAGCGCCCATTCATTTCCTCCCTAAGCTCCGCTCGCGGTAGGTGGGACTCCGCAATCTGTCACGCGAATGGGGGTATATCATAGCCGATATGCCCTTCCATTGTATGTGAAGCAAAAACCCCTTTAAATGGAGAGGGCCTCGACGTGGCGTAAAGACAGTAGTAAAAACATGTTAAAAATTACATTTTTTAGAATATAACATATAGCACTTCTTATAATCCACCCCGAGGTTCAACTCTGCAAGAAGTTTTGAATAAATAACTGGTCACATATTAATCATAACAATTAAGGTAAAACTGAGTGTCTGGCACACAGCATGTCAAAAATAGCTGTGAGTGTTGCACATTAAAAAAATATAGAAATATATAGTGCTATGCCACCCAGTGTAATGCAGTGATATCCGTTATTTCTGTGATACTAATGCTGTTGCTTTTAGCCATGTATCCTATATATTTTTCTGGGTCTGTAAAAAAATTGTATGCAATAATAATTTGTATTTTCTTCTTTTTAGTCAAATTAGTATTTTCAGTTCCTTTGGAATTTGTGATGCATTAGCAAAAACGTTTTCCTTAATTTAACATATGTCTTATTCCCTTAAAAAACCTAATGTCACTTTCATTGACCATTAAATAATTTCTGTTAAAACTATCAGTTCTGTAACGCCATTGTTTGTATTACTGTTCATCAGCTAACTGTTGTATATAGTGCTACTGTAAATGTGGTAAAGACTGATAGCCGCCCACTGGCTCCAGAGCTTTTCCCTGCCTACCACATAAGCATTAATTAATGTTTCTTCCTAGCATAAGGCGCTACTTCTGCTCTAAAATATCCTCAAACACTGCCCCGACATGTTTCGCACAGGCTGTTCATGGCGCCACTCAGAGACCAGGTGAGTGATCGTGTTGACGGGCATGGTGCGGATCTCTTATAGCCTCCTCCACTGTGGCGTCATCTACCATTAGCCTCTATCACTTCTAGCGTACTACGGCCTTTATGAATATATTGTTTATCATCTCCACTGTTGTTGGGGCCAAAGGTACCTGTTTCTCCCCTCCCATAGTTGACACCTCCTTTGCTCCAGTGCCATACCCTACATTCTCGCATTACCTTCACTAGGTCCCGCACATGTCAGTAAACTTAAGATTAGCTCTCATTACATCGCACCATCTGCGCATGCTCGAAGACCCCCGGTTTGGCCTTCACCGAATCGCATCACTGCGCGTGCTCAAAGACTCCACTTGATTATCACCAGCGTCGTACCTAGGGACTTAGAGTCCTCAACTGATCCTCTTATCTTTCCACATGAGGCAGACGAAGATTAGTGCTGGACTGGAGCTTCTTACTGCTATCAAGAAATATTGCTGTAATTATTATATCTAGATATTTTTCTTAACACAAGGTTATACATAATAACAATAGGTTAACTCTCCAATACATGATCAGGCACAACAGTTCTTTTACTAATTCATGTATACTTTTAATCCATGATTTTTATACTTCATGATTGTATTAACTAGTTATTTCCTTAAATTATACTTCCAAACCCATGATTAACATTATAGATTATATATTACCTTCCGATCATGTATTTACGAACACCTCATGATTCCCAATATTCCCCATCATGTTTCAAATTCATCCAGGACATATTTATAATTTACAATCATGTATTTGGGTACAGATCAGCTCTTGATATCAATATATTCCTAATCATGTTCACCATTTTGATTTGATTAATTTTTTGTTGTTTCCAGTCATACACCCTGATGTGTTTTCACAAATCATGTATCTCAATTCACTCATTATAATTTTCGGTGGCATTGATGATTTTTTTATCATTGATCTATAAATTTCATTGAAGACTAATACAATTATACTTCTAATCATGATGATGTATTTATAATATCGCCAGGGTACAGTATGGGGCACTAAGGACCAATTGGGGATTAAACCAGAGTAATCAAGATTTGTGCCACCACATTATTCTCTTATATTTATATCTAATGGTCTTAGATTCACACCTATACATTATTTATTTTGTAATGATCCTTTAATACTAATGTGCCAAATTCCGCAATTTTAAAGAAAAGAAGCTAAGGTAAATCCTGTTTAGTCCTTGAGGCTGGGATTTTCAGCTTGATAATCCACCTGCCTTGGGCCTCCTCACTACTGTGCTGCCACTGACACCCTGACATCCACATTTTAATCACATACACCAGACCGTGGTTTTATAGTTAATGTACTGCTTAATTTGGTATTTTTCCAACAACTGGAAAAGAAATAAGGAGATAACAATTTTCTGAACTCATTCTTGACTTCAACATCTGGAAAATAAAACTTAAAAGAACATTGAGAATTTGCAAAGTGAATGAAGAAAGGAAGCATCGTAAATATAACCGTGATAAAATATTTTGAAACTAATATATTTATATAAAAATGCTGGTAATAGAGCAGTTAATAATTACTTCAATAGACGCATATTACACTGATATATGAGAATCTGAAGCATCAGAATTCAGCGGTGGGTATAACCTAAAATTGGGAACGAATCGTAAGGCAAAAATAAACCAGGCCCAATTCTCAAAGAAAAACAATCCTAATAGTTCCTCAAAAGTGGGGCAGTATTTTGTGCTGCACTGTGGTATTTGGTTCTGCTGGGGCAGTATATTGTGCTGCACTGTGGTATTTTGTTCTGCTGGGGCAGTATATTGTGCTGCACTGTGGTATTTGGTTCTGCTGGGGCAGTATACTGTGGTGCACTGTGGTATTTGGTTCTCCTGGGGCAGTATTTTGTGTTGCACTGTGATATTTGGTTCTGCTGGGGCAGTATATTGTGCTGCACTGTGGTATTTTGTTCTGCTGGGGCAGTATATTGTGCTGCACTGTGGTATTTTGTTCTGCTGGGGCAGTATATTGTGCTGCACTGTGGTATTTTGTTCTGCTGGGGCAGTATATTGTGCTGCACTGTGGTATTTGGTTCTGCTGGCGCAGTATATTGTGCTGCACTGTGGTATTTTGTTCTGCTGGCGCAGTATATTGTGCTGCACTGTGGTATTGCTGGCCCTGCCTACTGTCAACTTGGACTTCTGTCAATAAGGCTACTTTCACTCTCGCGTTTTGTGCGGATCCGTCATGGACAGATCCGTTTAGCTAATACAACCGTTTGCATCCGTCCATAACGGATTCGTTTGTATTATCTTTAACATAGCCAACAATGACCCGGTTGTATTATGTTTTCTATAGCCAAGACGGATCCGTTTTCTATTGTGCCAGATTGTGTCAGTGAAAACGGATCTGTCCCCATTGACTTACAGGATGGATCCGTATGGCTCAGTTTCATCAGATGGACACCAAAATGCTGCAAGCAGCCTCCAAAGCGGAATGGAGACTGAATTGATGCAAACTGATGCATTCTGAGCGGATCCTTTTCCATTCAGAATGCAAACTGATCCGTTTTGGACGGCTTGTGAGAGCCCTGAGCGGATCTCACAAACAGAAAGCCAAAGCGTGAGTGTGAGAGTAGACTAAATTTCCATTCCGTGCCTACCCCCTATGTTCACATTACTTGTTTCTATTGCCCCCAATGTATAATATATTATCCTACTGGTTTGTGTTTGAAGCTCTTATGCAGGTTTATGCACCTCCATGGTAACAGACTACAAACACACCGTTGTGTAGTCTGACCCTGCAGTCATACTGTCATGCAACTGTTCCCTCATTCTAAAATAAAGAATTTAGAAAGTTAGCAAAATGTAGGGAACAACTGGAGGAGAGTATGATCTCAGGATCAGACTACCTAGAGATTGTTTGTAGTGGGGTACAAAACGGACATGAAAGCATTGTAATATTATATTACGGGTGCTTCACTGGCACACATGGACAGCTCAACATGAATGTACAGTATCCTCAGTCCTGATCACTAAGCAGTATACTCACCATACCAAGCATGGGTCAGACTTACCACTCAGGGGATGAGGAACCGTGAAGATTTTCCTCTTTTGGTGTACTGATTTTTTTGCCGTCAATTTTGGATCCTGCTTCTGTATTTTTCGGCGACGTGCCATGAGCTCCAGTTTGTGAACACGTTCTTGTGAGTTGTAGATGAAGTCCGGTCTGTGATGTTCTAGAGCTTCCTGAGAAATACAAGACTGGCTTTGTATCGTATAAATGTTGAGTTTTGGTAGGACACAAACTGATTTATACCATATTTAAGACTATAATTGACCAAAACTTGTATGATGCATTCTCAGCACCTAGACCAGAGCCACACCTAGCTACAGTCAACACTTTCCAATTGTCCCAGTTCTTGTGGAATTGTCTCGCTAAATGGACCTCAAAGGGTTGTCCACTGTTTTGGTTCCGATGTTTCCCAGATCCCCGCTGCTTTTTGCATCCTGGTCCCTCTGAACATGGACATATGAACATTGCAGCAGTCATGTTTGTTTGGAGAGGGACCAGAAAGTAAGGATTGGTGGGGGATGTGGGAAGCATGGGAACCAAAGTGACAGTGCATCAGTGAGGTAATACTTATTTTATTTTTTTAAAGGAGTGGTTCAGTTTCAGGGATCAGCCTGGAAGTTGGACCCCTACCGATCAGATATTGATGACCTATTCTGAGTATAGGTCATCAATCGAACTCCTACAAAACTGCTTTTAATTCCTGCTTTTTCTATGCTTAGGAGTCACATTGGCAGTCCTATAATTGATTGTTAATTCTGCGTGCCTGAGCATACAGGGAAGTTGGTGAGTCACTGATAGGACCACCCACTGGACTCCTAAGCATAAAGAGCAGAAATTGAAATTAATAAATTACAAGTTTTATTGAATCTTTACTATAAAACTATAAATCTCCTGCTGCATAGCCTGCAGCCTACAGATTCACTGCATTTGATGGTGACAGATTCCCTTTAATCAGATCTTTTAGGATCCATTATGACCCATTATGCTTCTGTTATGACCCTAAAATTACCGATAAATCTGTTGGGGATGGAAGTCGTGACCTAGAGCGTGGACAAACTCGAAAATATCTAAGCTTTATCTACCTGTAAACTCATTTTCTCGTGAAGCGATTTGCTGCCCAGCTTGTTCTCTGTTCCTTCTGGGAAGGGCATGTTCTCTTTATCGTTCTCTCCAATATTTCCACACGACTTACTCCACTTGTAACCTGAAAACGGAAATATTTAAATACAACGGTATTATTTTATCCCTACGGATCCTGACTACAGGGTACTAATTAGTGTAAGATGACGTCTGCAGAGTACAGAGTGTTCTATACTGCAGCTGCTTCTGCGGACACAGATTAATAAGTTATAACATTTTGCTGTAAATAATAAACTTTTGCACTGAATCAAAATATGGCAAGATATCAGAGTTATCCAAGTACAGTCATCTCTGGCGCTCCTGTTCCAACAGCCACCAGGTCCCCACCAGTCTCTGTTTCCTGGTGCTTCTCAACACACAGGAAATGTCTACTCAGCCAATCACTTGCTGAAGAGGTTAACCACCTCCCAGACAGTGACTGGCTACGCAGGTGTTCCCTGTGTGTTGAGAGGCACCAGGAAGCTCAGAAACCGGGATGATGGGGAATCGGTGGATGAGAGTATGATTTTTTTGGCCAGACTATTTGTTTAAATATTATAGGGGTTGCCCGTTACCCTCTGTCCCTAAAGTTTAGCATGTTAGCTGTTGGATGAAAATTCACTCATATCTACTCTGGTGGTTCCAAGAAGCATCTTCTCGATATGGCTTACAAAAAGAATGTGGTTGTCTTCACAAATCTTGCACCTCTTTCCAAATAAAATAGCTCCTTCTCTATTAAAAAGAAATCATCCAAACCACCAATAATGATGGGATTGGTTGTAATGTGTAGAGGGCTGTCCAAACTCTACACCAATGGTGGATGTTGGAGCAAAGAATGATTTGTCATGTTGGGTTTTCACATGAGCGATCCCTTGTTCCCACAGATGATAAGACACTGCCAGAGGTTTATTCCCCTCTCTAAATTGAAACAGGCATGCATGGTTAGCCAAGCCATCAGAGGTCAGGAGGAACAGCTGTCTGCTATGTAAAATGTATGGCCAGCTTTAGTCCATATAATATTTCACTTGTAAGAGTGGCAGATTGTGTTCCTCGATGGCTCTTTCTATTGTGATCTGAAAATGAAACCATTTTGGACCATTTGGAGGGGATGTGTTTGGTCCTAGTCACCCAACCTAAGCATACACAAATGTAGTGCCCTGGAGTACTTTGAAGTCTTGACCAGGGCGTAACTACCATAGTGGCAGACCATGCGACTGCTATGGGGCCCAGGACAACAGGGGGCCCAGTTGGGATCATCCCCTCTTCTACTGGGGGTGGAAACCTAGTCAAGACCCTCTAAAGCAGTGGTGCACAACCTTTTCTGGTTGGGGGCCACATTGTCGGACTGAAGGAATCCCAAGGGTCGAAAATAAAAGTTATTTATTGCATATTGCATATTGTATTTATTGCATATTGTGCACACGGTATATACTATAAATGTCTGGTTACACCCCCAGGATTCCTATCTCACGGGAGAATACATGAAAAATGCATGTGAGCAGCCACAAGACCTAGACATACATGTCTGTCACCAGATGGTTGGAGGCCACACAGAATGATATCGAGGGCTGCAGGTGGCCCCCGGGCCGCAGGTTGTGCATCCCCGCTCTAAAGGAACAACTTTTAGAAAATGAAGCAGTAGAAAAATGTCCCAAGGATCATTGAATAGGATTTAAGCAGAAACCCTTCTGTCCTGTGTGAGGGGCCTGGTTTGATCCTTGCTATGGGGCCTTTACTTGTCTATGTACGATTGTACACCACATTTGTGGACAATTGCCTATTTCCCCTATGCAAAGTCAACAGCAACTCCTTACTTTATTTCACTAAAGGGTTAACTTGCATTGACTTACAGTTTAATACTGTGTACAGTAACTGCATTTTATATGTTTGTTGTGATATATATCCTGTGCATTTGCACTGTATTTGCAAGCCTCTGTGGAAATAGTTTATGAATATTGAGAGACTTTTGGAACTTTGAATGAGAAGCTGGTAATTTTTCCCAGCTATCATAGGGTTTAAAGAAGAGCATGTTTTGGAAGGAAAATGCCAGACTTGTTTACCACTAAAACCGACTGACCTTTTCAATGTCTGGTTTAGCTCTGTTGTTATATCTGAAAACCTGTTTGTGTCTGGAAAAACTGCTGTGTCATTGCCATTGAGTATAATTGAAGCTCTATTGTAAGTCTATGACAGATGGGAGTTGAAACAATGTATCTGTTTGTGCTGAGTTTCTCCACTCCACCCTCCCACTAGAAGGTTTTAGTTCAGCTAGAAACTGTATAAAAGGAGAGCAGTCAGAGCCCCCAGTGTGCTGCACTTAGGGACCAGTGCTCAGAAGAGAAGACTCTGCCAGACTATTGAGTGACCAGAAGAAGACGCTGATACGGGGACACTCTGCCAAAGACCTTGGGCTTCCAGCCTTTGGCCAGGGTACGAGCCTTCTGAAGAAAGAGAGCGACAGCTAGTGCAGGCTTTTTCTCAGCATCAAACCCTTCTTCTACCAGGGAGGAGATTGGAGAAGCCAGCCCTAGGCCTTGACTGTATTGTTTTGCACCTGAATTCCTCCAGTAAAGAAGCACCCTGGTTTACTGCAGACCCTGACTTTCTGGACTTAATTCCCATTGGGGTGCACTAAGCCTTACCATTCCTTCCGGAGAACAGCACCACGTGGTGACACCTCGACGGTGTCGAGGGACCCAGTGTAGAGTTGGGGCCAGCCCACACCCAGCCACTAAACAAACACATTATGAGGTAGATACAGATCACTCATGTGTTGTCGGCTTATATTCACATTGGATAGGACATACCTAAAAAGGGTACATGGCTGCTTGCTGGACAGCAAGTGTAGGTACAACTGGAAAATGATTGTAGAATTTTGGTACAGAGGTGGCAAATTCTCAACTTTATTTTCTTCTCCACATCAAAACCCCTCTGTGATGAGACAAATCCAAATACAGTATTCAGCACCAGATACTGTAGCCAATGAGGAGGTAGAACATCCATAGAATGATGATAAGGTCACACCATGTTCTTTGCTACTAGTAGGAAGTCAGCTCTCCAGCTTGCCTTAGTATAAATGAGGCTGGAATAAAAGGAGTGACAGGGGTCATTCTCTTCATCACAGATTTATGGTTGTTCCCATATAGCGGTACTTCATCCTTAGCCACAAACCATACCATCTGATGGTTTAGTCTCATTACTGGGGATTATATTCTTTCATTTGTTAGACGGTAACATGTGATTTTCATTGAGAAAACGTATCCAACATCAGTCAACTTCCATATACTGCTAGCAACATAAAGGGGTTTTCCAGGACTGAAATAATGATGTTAGCTTTTTTATCAAGAAGAAATTTTAATTAAAAACAAATTGTAATAAAAAAAAAGTCGCCTTTGGCCTCACCCACATTATCCAGAAAAGTGGAATAAGTGCTTCAAAAATAGGGACTTGTTCTGAACGCTATATTTCTCAATGTACAGTATTTACACTAGAGCACTGACATAAATGCATTGATAAAACTCCTGCTTCCCAACTGTTGAAAAGCTGGCTGCCTGCAGCCACCACTAGGGGGAGCTAAGTGCATAGGAATTTATATATATAGGAATCCCTAGTGGCAGTTGCATGAAAATGCTGTGTTGACGTCATAAGAAAAGAAGCAGTTCAATCCCGGGCCCCCCTTCCCTATAGGCCCCGTAGCAGTCACGTGTTCTGCCTCCATTGAAAGTACCCCACTAAAGGGAAGAGTCTCTATACTAACGTAGAAAAAGTTACGTAGAGCCCTAATGCAGTTTGGAAACCAAACTCTCCCATTGAAGTTTCCATTAATCTTAAAGGGGTATTTCCATCACATACAATGGGGTCATATAGCTAGGATATGTTCCCATCGTCTGATAGATGCTGGTCCCACCTCTGGGATCCACACCTACAAGGAGAACGGAACAGGGAGAGCTGTGGCTGGAGGACCCCGGGAAACCCACCAAGCGCTGCTCCCCGCTGCTCCCATACAAGTGAATGGGAGCGCACAGCGCACGCCAGGCCTCTGCTCCCATTCATTTCTTTGGGGCAGACGGAAATTGCCGAGCCAGCGCTCAGCTATTTTCGGCGGCCCCATTGAAATGAATGGAGGGCGGCTGTGAATGCGCAGTGAGCGCTCCATTCATTTCCCTGCTCCGTTCTCGTTGTAGGTGGGACCTGCACCTATCACGCAATGGGGGTATATCATAGCGATATGCCCCCATTGTATGTGAAGCAAAAACCCCTTAAATGGAGAGGGCTCGACGTGAGTAAAGACAGTAAAAAAACATGTTAAAAATTACATTTTTTAGAATATAACATATAGCACTTTATAATCCACCCCGAGGTTCAACTCTGCAAGAAGTTTTGAATAAATAACTGGTCACATATTAATCATAATAATTAAGGTAAAATTGGAGGTCTGCACACAGCATGTCAAAAAATAGCTGTAAGTGTTGTACATTAAAATATAGAAATATATAGTGCTATGCCATCCAGTGTAATGCAGTGATATCCGTTATTTCTGTAATTTTAATGCTGTTGTTTTTAACATGTATCCTATATATTTTTCTGGGTCTGTAAAAAAAAAATTGTATGCAATAATAATTTGTATTTTCTTCTTTTTAGTCAAATTAGTATTTTCAGTTCCTTTGGAATTTGTGATGTGCATTAGCAAAAAACGTTTTCCCTTAATTTAACATATGTCTTATTCCCCTTAAAAAACCTAATGTCACTTTCATTGACCATTAAATAATTTCTGTTAAAACTATCAGTTCTGTCGCCTCATTGTTTGTATTACTGTTCATCAGCACTGTTGTATATAGTGCTACTGTAAATGTGGTAAAGACTGATAGCCGCCCACTGGCTCCAGGCTTTTCCCTGCCTACCACATAAGATTAATTAATGTTTCTTCCTAGCATAAAGGCGTCACTTCTGCTCTAAAATATCCCTCAAACACTGCCCCCCGACATGTTTCGCCAGCTGTTCTGGCGTCCTCAGGGGATCGGGCAGTGATCGTTTGATGGGCATGGTACGGATCTCTTATAGCCTCCTACTGTGACGTCATCACCATTAGCCTATCACTTCTAGCGACATGGCCTTTTATGAATATATTGTTTATCATCTCCACTGTTATTGGGGCCAAGGTACCTGTTTCTCCTCCCATAGTTGACACCTCCTTTGCTCCAGTGCCATACCTACATTCTCGCATTACCTTCACTAGGTCCCGCACATGTCAGTAAACTTAGATTAGCTCTCATTACATCGCACCATCTGCGCATGCTCGAGGACTTCGAGTTTCGGTTCTAAGAATCGCATCACTGCGCGTGCTCAAAGACTCCACTTGATTATCACTGCGCGTGCCTAGGGACTTAGAGTCTCAACTGATCCTCTTATCTTTCCACATGAGGTAGACAAGATTAGTGCTGGCTGGAGCTTCTTACTGCTATCAAGAATATTATTATAGTAATTATTATATCTAGATATTTTTCTTAACACAAGGTTATACATAATAACAATAGGTTAACTCTCCAATACATGATCAGGCACAACAGTTCTTTTACTAATTCATGTATACTAACTATGATTTTATACTTCATGATTGTATTAACTAGTATTTCATAAAATTATACTCAAACCCCATGATTAACATTATAGATTATATATTACCTTCCGATCATGTATTTACGAATACCTCATGATTCCCCAATATTCCCCATCATGTTTCCAAATTCATCCAGGACATATTTATAATTTACAATCATGTATTTGGGTACAGATCAGCTCTTGATATCAATATATTCCTAATCATGTCTACCATTTTGATCAGATTAATTTTGTTGTTTCCAGTCATGTTACCCTGATGTGTTTTCAATAAATCATGTATCTCAATTCACTCATTATAATTTTCGGTGGCATTGATGATTTTTTATCATTGATCTATAAATTCTCTACTGAAGACTAATACAATTATACTTAATCATGATGATGTATTTATAATATCGCTCAGGGGTGTACAGTATGGGGCATCAAGGACTAATTGGGGGATTAAACCAGAGTAATCATGATTTGTGCCACCTCACATTATTCTCTTATATTTATATCTAATGGTCTTAGATTCACACTATACATTATTTATTTTGTAATGATCCTTTAATACTAATGTGCCACAAATTCCGCAATCTTAAAGAAAAGAAGCGAAGGTAAATCCTTCGTTTAGTCCTTGAGGGGCTAGATTTTTCAGCTGATAGATCCATCTGGCTTCCTGGCCTCCTCAATTACTGTGTGGTTTTGCCAATGTATAACTTTGGACATCCACATTTAATCACATACACCAGACCGGTGGTTTTATAGTTAATGTACTGCTTAATTTGGTATTTTTTCCCAACAACTGGAAAAAGAAATAAGTGAGATAACAATTTTCTGAACTCATTCTGACTTCGAACATCTGGAAAATAAACTTCAAAAGAACATTGAGAATTTGCAAAGTGAAATTAAAGAAAGGAAGCATCGCAAATATAACCGTGATAAAAAATATTTTGAAACTGGTCATATTTATATAAAAAATGCTGGTAATAGAGCAGTTAATAATTATTTCAATAGACGTACATATTACACTGATATATGAGAATCTGAAGCATCAGAATCTGAAGTAAGTGGGTATAACCCAAAATTGGGAACGAATCGTAAGGCAAAAAATAAACCAGGCCCACCTCAAAGAAAAACAATCCTAATAGTTCCTCAAAATGCCAGTCAAATCAAAATGTAACCAATGGTGGACAGGCTATACAGAATGGAAAAGGAGTGCCTACATTCCTGTCTTCATCTTCCTCTGTTTTTGCGTTACCTCAACGAGTATCTTTACCAACTACAGCCATGACATCATCAACTCCTTTTTAATTCCGGGGATACAATTGAGGGACCGGACAAACAGGGATATCAACAGAAAAACACATAGTCACCCAGCAACAAGACATTGGAATACAGATTATTATTTATCTAACACTATCCTAGATTCGGAACATGAAAGACTGATACGGAAAGGCTTATCATTTACACCGGCGCCATATTTTGACTGCTTTTCATGGGTCAAGAATGTTAACCTTTTTGCGAGAAAGTTATCATTACATAAAGAATTTAAAAATAAAGAAAGAGATCCACAAGAAATATGCAGAAAAGAGGCAAGAGCAATACAAATATTACAGGAGGAGTTACAAAAAGAACAGTTAGGTGAATTCACCATCCCGTCAGCACCATTCAGTACATTAACTCCCCAATCAACGTTTACCCCGCCACTTACTAAATATGGGAATATACAAACATTTGTAAATTTAGCAACAGCAGATTTGGAACAGATAAAAACTAAAAATTGACTGTAAGTCATTTTTTAACTCAAAAAAGAAAAAATGCGTTGCAAGAACTCATGAGGTATCATAATTTGGAAATTAAACCATCAGATAAAGGGAGTAACGTTGTTGTGATGGATAAAACTGAATATAAAAGAATGGTTATGGATCTTATAAAAGATGAAAATACATATAAGCAATTACAAAGTAATTTGTGTAAATGGATCAGCACTCACAAATACATGGGTCACGTCAGATGAAATTAAAATTAAAAATTTATTCGCACTGCTAAAATCACATAAACACAAAATGTTACACAATACGTAGTGGCCAATACTAAATAAACTAAAAACAATTGTGAAATATACACATGAACTTAAAGAGATATTACAATCTGCAACAAAAGAAGATCTAATAACCAAAGAAGAATATAAAGTCCTTTTTAAATCAAAACCTGTGATAGCTACATTTTACGCTATTCCAAAAGTACATCGAAAACGCCATCCAATTCCTGGCAGACCAATCGTGTCAGACAATCAGAATCTTTGTGAAGGTATCAGTAACTATGTAAACCAGATTATATCCCCATTTGTCCCGAGTTTTACATCTTTTTTACTTTTTTAGAAAAATACTAAAAATGTTTTAATCAAGTTACAGGATATACATGTCAGTAGAAATACATTATTAGCTAGCCTTGATGTTGAGGTGCTATATACAAGCATTCAACACCAGCTTGGATTGGAAGCCATCAATTACTACTTGAGCACAAAAGGGACACATTTCAAAAAGCACAATACTTTTGTTATAACTTTTTTACAATTTTTGCTTACGCACAATTTTTTCATTTTTGATAGTGAATATTATTTACAAATCACGGGGACCGCTATGGGCACGATCGGTGCACCAAATTTTGCTAACTTGTTTTTAGGGTGGTGGTAAAAAAGAATTGTTTTCACAGAGGAACACAGTAACTTCACTAAGCACGGCACATTTTGGGGTCGTTATATTGACGACATTTAAATCTTTTGGGTAGGCACTAAAGATGATTTTCAACTATTTGTAATAACCCTCAATAATAACACAATTGGTCTTAAATTTACAGCTGAGATAGATTAAAGAAAGTTGAACTTTCTCGATCTGACCCTCACACTGCAGCCTGATGGGAGCATACTGACAGAAGTATATAGGAAGTCCACTTCAACCAATAGCCTCCTTCATTGGCAAAGTTATCATCCACAAGCCCTCAGGAGAGGGATCCCTGTAGGCCAGTACTTACGAGCAAAGAGGAACTGTTCAGGTGATGAGGCCTTTGAACGTATAAGTGAATTATTATATCAGAGGTTCCTAGCTCGAGGTTACCCTAAAAAATGTTTTACATAAGGCGTACAGAAGGGCTTAAACTACAGAAAGAAGTACGCTCCTACAGAATCAACAACAAGCCAATAAGGAGACAATTCTACGGTGTATTGGAACATATGATATACAGCATCAGAAAGTAAGACAAATACTTAAACTATACTGGCATATTTTGAGAGCAGATGAGGACTTAAGAGACATTATTCCCCAGTATCCAACAGTAACCTATAGGAGAGGGACAAATTTTAAAGAAAATCTTGTTCACAGTCATTTTCAGTAAAGTCATAAGAAAGAAACAAAAACAACATGGTTGACCACAAAGGTTCCTATCCATGTGGGATTGCCATTTTTGCAACAAAATGTTATCTCAAAAGGAGTTTGTAAATCCAGTTGATGATAAAAAAAAATACAGTACATTAACTGTAAAACCACTGGGGTGGTGTACGCCATTAAATGTGGATGTCCAAAGTTATAGATTGGCAAAACGACACAGGAATTGAGGAGGCGATTCTCTAAACATCTGAGCAATGTAAATATTGAAGCTTAAGTTCTAGGGCATTAGTAAGAACTCATTAGTAGTGTTGGGCGTGAGTATTCGAATCACGAATATTTATTGCGAATATCAGCACTTCGAGAATTTGTGAATATTTAGAATATAGTGCATATATACATATTCAAGAATATTAGTCATTTTTTTCCATCTGAACCCATGATCCCTCACTGCTTCTTCCTTGTGGGCCAATGGGAAGGCAGCAATGTCCTTGTCTGAGCTTAGCAACATCTCTAGCAACCAATAGGAACGTTGCCTACCCCTTACTGTATAAGAACCTCCCCAGCAGCCATTTTCTGCATTTTTTACAGTTATGAGAGACAGCAGTGTCATTGCTGTGCTTTGTGCTTTGCTGTCACATTACATTAGATAGTTCGTTAGTTAGCTTATATATATATGTATATGTCTTGACCCCCTGGCCCCCAGGTGCCAAAATATAGTCCAGACCTCAGATCAGACTGAAAAACAAAAAAAAACAAAAAAAAATTACCTCTTTTCTTTCCTCCTACTCCACTCTCTAATCTATCCGCCGGGGTGTCTGCGCCACTGCTGCCGCCCTGCTCTCTAACAGCCCGCGCTGCACAGTCACGTGACCTGACTGCGTACAGCGCGTCAGGTCACAGCTCTGCGCAGTCTGCCTGGAGGAGAGAGGAGCAGCTGCGCTGCCTTCTGGAGAGTAAGCTGAGCCGGAGCGCTGCGGCGCGCGCTTACTGGGGTAATGGATGGGGGGGGCAGGAATCCTCATATTAGCGCAGGGGGCCCGTGGCCTTCATACTAGTGAGCGCTTGGGATGCGGTCACTAGTATGAATGGGCCCCCTCAAACGCCGGGCCCCTGTGCAGCTGCACCGGCTGCATCGGCGATATGTCCGCCCCTGGCTCATCCCTAGTAACGACTGTAGAAGGTGGACGTGAGTGCAACAATTTACCGCCGATCTATTCTGCTTAGGTTGGTCATCGTTGCATATCAAAGCACAATGCTTTTACAGAAGAACATTGCTGGACAATATGAACCTCACAATACTGGAAAAAGTGGATCATGGAAAACATCTGTATTCATGTTTATTCCCCAGCCAATACAGTTGCACTGTCCAGTACAATCACAGTCAACATACTAAGCAGTGTGTAGTGGGAATATCTTCCAGCCACACCACTGAGAAATCTGCTGCAGATGTCTTATTATAAAACACTATAGCCAAAAAGTCATCCAAAATGTAAGAGCAGTGAGACTATGGAACTATCTGTCATAATCCTTCAATGTTCTTCCAGTCTGGATGGAAAAAGTCACGTGCATCACTGGCTTCAGTGCTCACGTATGCCCCAAAGCAGCACGTCACTGCTGGGTTACATGCATCCAGGAGACACATCACTGCTGAGACCAGTCGTTGGCTACAGCAAGGCAAGCGACCCTGTCTGTCTGGAAGTTTACAGACAGGGACTGGAAGTTCAGCAAAGGGAGTCAGGGAGCCTGAAGGGTAGGACAGGGAGGAGGGGAGTATGTTTTTTTCTACTAGTTCAGCAGGTGGACGTGGAAATTTAAAAAAAAGGAAAAAAAAAAGCTGGAAACCCCTTTTGTTTCACATTTGTGGTAGGCCTTTCGGCAGGCTGTTTTGGCAGAGAGCAGACTGCGGAAGCTCTCTGGATCCAGCATTGTTGGATGTAACTGGAATTGCCGCTGGCCCCATTGATTATAATGGGGTCTGGAGGAGATCCACCAGCTATCCAGCAAATATGACAGTAACCGGTAACGTCTCTGCTGGAACTCCTGCCAGAAATGTGAAACTAGCCTTAGAAGAGTTCCTTGATAATAAACTGATGACAAAGTGCCCCCATGATAAGACCCTTAATGATCACCTATAATATGTAGAGAAATCTGGCAGTAAGCGTTCGGTGTGCCTGCAGCACCCCTGCAGGTGAAGTTAAAGATTACACAATGCCCATTGACATCACCTGGTTCTCCAGAATGAGAAGTGCTTTTTAATGACTCCAAGAGATAAGGATCCTGAACAGGGGACCCATTCTATTAACTTAGAATGTCCAAATAGGGTCTACGAAAATGGGTTTTCTAAATTGCGTAGGTACCTTAAAGGGGTTGTTCTTCCTGACCTTTTTGGCATATCCACTGGATATGCCATAAGTGTCCGATAGGTGCGGATCACATCTCTGGAACATGCTTCTATCTCAAGAACGGGCCCTGTCATATGCTGCCCTGAATGGAGTGCTGGTGGTGCATGGGTGGCTTTCTCCACCCATGGTGGGAAGTCCCATAGCAGAACGAAAATTATTTGGGAACATTTGCATTGTGTGAAAAGATAGAGAAAGACATTCTGCAGCAAATGGTCAAATCCCGGAATAAATCCTAATAGCGATGTGGTCATATGGCGCTGTGGTGGCCGTTCTGTTGCTTCATTTGCACAATAAGTCCATGCAGAGATGTAGATGTTGTCGCTGATCTATTGTACGTCCACCGGGCAATCAATAAACAAATTGCAGCATGTTCTCCTCTGAAAAGAGTATTTATCCCTCGAACACAAATGTCCAACAGGACAATGATTTATGCAGGATGAATTCCCCTGTACCGAGAACAAGCTGTAAATGCTATTAATGGTCTAAAATTTATTGACTGAATCTTTGAACAAAAAAGTTGTCGATATTTTTTTTGCTTGTGTTGTGATGTGAATATAGCATCCTCTCAGGGGCGTAAGGATTGCAGTCGCAGAGGGTGTGACCACGACCAGGCCCGGCGGGGGGAAGGGGCCAGCTGCACTCGCGTGTAATGGGAGTACGCTGACGGGGCCCGGCATGAGGTACAGTGAGAATGCCTGGCCCCGTCAGAGCGCTCTTCAAACATGAGGGGGCACAGAGGCAAGGGGGGGCACACTAACCCGGCCTAGCAGTTCTTGTCAGTGCCGGGTTGTTTGTATTCAAAGTGAAGCAGGCGCTCCCCCTGCTGTCCGCACATCGTGCTGCTGGCTGTGGGAGGAGCGCTGAAGGCCCGGGAATCAGCCTCCAGCACAGCCAGCAGCTCGATGTCAGTGTGGGAGCGGGTAAGTATGTATTTTTTTTGTTTTTTTCTATAAAGCTGCAAAAAGGGGGCAATGACTAGAGTGAGGGCGCACAAAAGAGCATACCACTGTGAGGGGCACATATCTGGCATAACCACTGTGAGGGGCACATATCTGGCATAACTACTGTGAGGGGCACATACAGTATCTGGCATAACTACCGTGAGGGGCACATATCTGGCATAACTACTGTGAGGAGCACATATCTGGCTATAACTACTGTGAGGGGGCACATATCTGGGCATAACGAATGTGAGGGGGCACATATCTTGCATAACCACTGTGAGGGGCACATATCTGGCATAACCACTGTGAGGGGGCACATATCTGTCATAACCACTGTGAGGGGACCACAATCTGGCATAACTACTGTGAGGGAGGTACATATCTGGGCATAAATACTGTAAGGGGGCACATACCTGGGCATAACTACAGTGAGGGGGCACAAAAGTAGGCAAAAATACTGTGACAGGAACAAAGGTGGGCATAACTGCTGTGAGGGGGCACATATCTGGCATAACTACTGTGAGGGGGCACATATCTGGCATAACCACTGTGAGGGGGCACATATCTGGCATAACCACTGTGAGGGAGGTACATATCTGGGCATAACTACTGTGAGGGAGGCACAAAAGTAGGCATAACTACTGTGACAGGAACAAAGTTAGGCATAACTGCTGTGAGGGGCCACAAGGAGGAC
>JAKVIS010003217.1:0-18339 GCA_033119425.1 Bufotes viridis
AGACCCTTATTTTTGATATTCACGGACTCCATACTGACAGGGAATGTTCCACCAGACTGGCGTATAGCAAATGTGGTGCCAATATTCAAAAGGGTCCAAAAACAGAGCCTGGAAATTATAGGCCGGTAAGTTTAACATCTGTTGTGGGTAAACTGTTTGAAGGTTTTGTAAGAGATGCTATCTTGGAGTATCTCAATGAAAATAAGCAAATTACACCATATCAGCATGGCTTCATGAGGGATCGGGTCATGTCAAACTAATTTAATCAGTTTCTATGAGGAGGTAAGTTCTAGACTTGACAGCGGCGAATCAATGGATGTCGTATATCTGGACTTCTCCAAAGCATTTGACGCTGTACCACATAAAAGGTTAGTATATAAAATGAGAACACTTGGACTAGGAGAAAATATCTGTATGTGGGTAAGTAACTGGCTGAGTGACAGAAAACAGAGGGTGGTTATTAACGGTAGATACTCAGATTGGGTCACTGTAACTAGTGGGGTACCTCAGGGTTCAGTATTGGGCCCTATTCTCTTCAATATATTTATTAATGATCTTGTAGAAGGCTTGCACAGTAATATATCAATTTTTGCAGATGACACTAAACTGTGTAAAGTAATTTACACTAAAGAGGACAGTTTTCTGCTACAAAGGGATCTGGATAGATTGGGGGCTTGGGCAGAGAAATGGCAGATGAGGTTTAACACTGACAAATGTAAAGTTATGCACATGGGAAGGAATAATGCAAGTCACCCGTACATACTAAATGGTAAAACACTCAGTAACACTGACATGGAAAAGGATCTAGGAATTTTAATAAATAACAAACTAAGCTGTAAAAACCAGTGTCAGGCAGCTGCTGCTAAGGCCAATAAGATAATGGGTTGCATCAAAAGGGGCATAGATGCCCGTGATGAAAATATAGTCTTACCACTTTATAAATCACTAGTCAGACCACACATGGAGTACTGTGTACAGTTCTGGGCCCCGTGAACAAGGCAGACATAGCAGAGCTAGAGAGGGTTCAGAGGAGGGCAACTAAAGTAATAACTGGAATGGGGCAACTACAGTACCCCGAAAGGGTATCAAAATTAGGTTATTCACTCTAGAAAAAAGACGACTGAGGGGAGATCTAATAACTATGTATAAATATATCAGGGGTCAGTACAAAGATCTCTCCCATCATCTATTTATCCCCAGGACTGTGACTGTGACGAGGGGACATCCTCTGCGTCTGGAGGAAAGAAGGTTTGTACACAAACATAGAAAAGGGTTCTTCACGGTAAGAGCAGTAAGACTATGGAACTCTCTGCCTGAGGAGGTGGTGATGGTGAGTACAATAAAGGAATTCAAGAGGGGCCTGGATGTATTTCTGGAGCGTAATAATATTTCAGGCTATAGCTACTAAAGATGGGTCGTTGATCCAGGGAGTTATTCTGACTGCCTGATTGAGTCGGGAAGGAATTTTTTCCCTTAAGTGGGGAAAATTGGCTCTACCTCACAGGGGTTTTTTGCCTTCCTCTGGATCAACTTGCAGGAAACAGGTCGAACTGGATGGACAAATGTCTTTTTTTCGGCCTTATATACTATGTTACTATGTTACTATGTTAATCCACCCCTCATGCCTGTAAATGGGGTTTCTGCAACCCTGCTCATATGGAAAGCAAAATGTATGTGCAAATTTTGTCTGCTTGGAGCAACACAAAATACTACTTACTTCAGACAGAAATGACAATAGGGCTAATCCTCATACGGGTCTGCTGCACACACAGAAGCATGCCAGGGTCAAGCCATGGATTTCTGCTAAGGAAATACACATGGACTTTTAAAAGACATGTCATCGGAGCCTAAACCTACAAAACTGTGAGCTGTTCATAGCTGCTTCACGAGAAATAAAGCAGATGCAGGCTGAGAATGGTCTACGCCAAGGCAATAGATATTAAGAGCAAGCAAGGGATTCATTGCTTGCCCAAGGGAACCATTGGTTGCATAAAAAAACAGAGCTCTGATCCTATATGGTGAGGTTTCCGGGTAGGTGATGACTGTTGCCTCATTAAAGGGGTTATGCCATGATTGATGTAAAACAGATAGTACATGACAATCTTTTTCTAAGAAAGTTAGAACCATCCCAGTACCTCAGGTGGATCAAGAAATCTACCCATTCATTACTCTATGTAATGAAGCTGATGTGGATCAGGCCAGATTTGGCTTGGGACTACTCCTAAGGGTGTTAGCTAAGTAGCTCCACTGGTCTTCACCTTTAACCTCTGTACACAGATCTGAACTTCTCTGCAGAGCAACCACCAGATGCTACTTCTTGGAGTAGTCTTTGTTCAAGTAACTGTGACCCAAGGGGGCTGAGAGCAACTGGAGCACCAAGGAATCAGGTAAACTGTAGTCCAGGACAGTCTGAGGTCAGGGCAGGCAACGTTCGGTGTAATCTAATAAACAGTCTGAGGTCAGGGCAAGCAGTTAAGGGTCAGTACAGAGAGGTCAGATCAAGCAGTGAAGGGTCAAATGACTTTACGATTAACATATATCATAATGCAAACCTGTCAATCCCGTCTCCAAGACTCCTTCTGAGCTGCACCTGTAGCTCTGGAATATTCTACTCCAAGTAATTACTGTGGGTTAATTCACAACTCGTACAGTTTTATGGAGCTAAAAACACATCTTTTAGGTTAGCCTTTCACATCTCCTAATATCACTCTTCTCCATTCACCCCCTTCATCATTCTGAACCTGATCCATCATCTATGTCTATCAAGCACACCCCATGCTCCTCAGAAGCACTACAGATATTGGCTGGTGACTGCTCATACAGTATTATATCTAGTCCCCTATTGTGGCTGGACCATTGTACAAAACAAGCACTTTTTACCTTATGTGTCACCCTATTTCCTCATAGATTGTAAGCTCTTGTGAGCAGGGCCCTCATTCTTCTTGTTTTAATTGTCAGATTTTTTGTTGTTATGTGTTGTATGATTTTGTTTGTACATGAACCTCTGATTATAAAGAGCTATGGGATATGTGGGCGCTATATAAATAAAGAATTTTATTATATTGTCAAATCCAGAAGTCAGGCAGAAGTCAGGCAAACAAGCACACCTTTGCAGGACAGTAGAGTACTAGATTTTATCTATGGCACCCTTCCCATAGGCGAAGATGCCTTAAGTACCTTAGGGTAGCCAGCCATTGACTGGGGGAAATGAGGGTGCACACTGGCCCTTTAAGAGCCTGATAGCATGCATGTACCCTAAGGGCAGTGAAAAGCAGAGCCGGCAAGAAGCAGGTCTCAGAATCTGTGAAAAGGAGATCAGGGCTACTCGGGTGCTGGGCATTCTAGGCCGTGGAAAAGGGGTGTCAATAGGACTGGGCCACCAGACACCCAGATCAGTGGATAGGGTGAGCAATATGGCAGCCATGTCTATCGGGAGGAGCTCTCCTAGATTCTCTTTGGTCTGACAACTCAGGGGGTCTGCCCTTTCTGGTGCAGCTCTCACTATCACAGCTCAGGGGCCATGTCCTTTCGGTCAGAGATTCTAACAGTAGATCTGGCTGGTGGCAGTGGAAGGGTGGAACTGAGCATGTGCGACCATGCTCATTCAGCTCAATAGGTAGACATGCATATTACTACACAGATTGAAGACGAGGAGTTGTCAGCATAATGAAGTAAAGATAATATTAACTGAAGATTTTAGTAACAGAAAATTAATTACCAAAGTAACTCATTTTTCATGCTAAATTACATTAAAATAACATTTTATGGTGGCATAAACAGAGCTCAATTGATCAAATATAAGTTCACTAATGATGGGCGAATTATTCCGAATTTCGATTAAGCCACGTCACCGAATTTTATAAAAAAAATTCACTTTGTCAAGTGGTGAGTGCAATGACAAGGGACTGTGATTGCGTCGGCCCCCCATCATTGTACCCCTCAGATACCGTGTTCATAAATGATTGCGGCATCTGAGTGTAAAATAAAAAAATAAAAACTAAAAAAAATCATACTTACCTGATCCATTTGCTCGGGATGGCTGCTGCCATATTGCTTGAAGATCTAGCGCGAAATCCCATGCACAGCCCATGATGACATAATCACTCCAGGAGGCGTGGTTGAGATCTCATGATCAATTACACTATTTCAGGTTAAATCAATTTGCTACCACGAAGCACGAGAAAATTTGGCTTTGCAGCGAATCTAATTTATCCTGAAATTCGGATTAAAGTCCAATTAGTGGACTTCGATTTGTTTAAGACTAGCGTTTACCTCTATGAAAGCTATGAAAGTTACAAAATAGCATATTAAAGGGAATCTGTCACCAGGTTTGAGCCCTGTCAGCTAAACATATGCTGACGTTCAGGGTCTCATTAGCATGCCTAATATGGGCTCATCTAAACAAATGGTAGCGTTATTTTGTCAAAAAACAGGTTTAACTAACCTGTCAATCACATGCAAGAGCCCAAGGGTCAGTGTGCAGGGTGCCGGCACATGACATCGCTGCATTGCGCCGCCTCCTAGCTCAGTGCGCCTCTCCTCCTCCTCCTGCTGTAGCGCTGCACAGACATGGCGCTGCACTTCACTTCAAGAAGCCGATCCAAGAAGTCCGCGTGCGCACAGGCATGCACCCGTGCGGACTTCTTGGATCGGCTCTTCAAGTGAAGTGCGCACGCGCCGTGTGCATGACGAGCCAGCGCTACAGCAGGAGGAGGGGGAGGAGAGGCTGCACGAGCATTAGGAGGCGGCGCTGCACATACAGCGATGCTCGTGCCGGGCACCCTGCATCGCTGGACCTCCCCTTGGGCTCCTTATATGTGTGATTGACAGGTTAGTTAAACCTGTTTTTTGACAAAATAACGCTACCATTTGTTTAGATGAGCCCATATTAGGCATGCTAATGAGACCCTGAACGTCAGCATATGTTTAGCTGACAGGGCTCAAACCTGGTGACAGATTCCCTTTAAGCTAAAGCCATATACTGTAAATAGAAAGTGAGCAATAAATGGAAGTGACAATGACTCGTAATTGGCGTTTTCTCTTCAATAAGTTTGACGCTAGATATATTCAGACTGAAAGAAATAAATGTGCCAGTGGCGTATTACAGCTAATATTAGATAATTGCCTGCAAGCATGAGTGACATTAAACTAACCCAGATCTGAACCGACACATAGTTCTTATCACTTCATGTCCAAAACACTTTGTTACTGTTTGTATTCCAGATCCAGTATAGCTTCATCAAATGATGTTTTCAATTTATTTAATCCGGCCATAAGAAATGTGGCAGCTGAAGTCCAGACGAGTCTATTTAGGAACATTATGGCCACAGTTTGTTCCCTTACAATGATAACAGAACATTTTTAATTACTCACTTTAATCTTCTTAATATTTCTCTTCTAGACTTGGTTCATTAAAGCATCATAGACATGGACTAGGAGAGCCGCCAAATAAATGCTGGACTCATGGACAAGAAGTAGATGAAAACTGTTGACACTATAGAATGGGCTAAATATTTCCCTTGATCTGCCTCTAGGTACAAGTGGACCCTTGGATGCCAGAGTCATGGAGGGACACCAATCTAGCTTACCTTCTGGTTAAAATGTATAGAGAAGATCCTCACAGTTCTAAGCAAGCCTAGTAGGCTGTGATTAGCCTAGAACAGTAAATTTGAAGAGCCCATGCCGGTACTATCCTGCAAAAATTTATGGTATGGCCACACGTTCAGGTTCCTACATGCAGTTTTGGAAGTCAAAATCATTAGCCCCTTAAGGACTAGTGATGAGCGGCAGGTGCCATATTCGATTTCGACGAAATTCGCGAATATTCGATAGAATATTCGTTTCATATTCGTCAAAATCGAATATTCGTAATTATTCTAGTTATCGCGATTAATATGCGATTTAAATAATTGTGTATTGCGATTGTAACTTAAGGCTACTTTCCTATTGGTTTGATATCTACAATTAGCGAAGATGACGAATATGACGAATGTATTCGTCATATTCCTCAAAAACGAAGATAACGAAGTATTCTACATCTTCGTTTTACCAACCTATTCGTCAACTTCGCTAATTCTGGCAATCAAATAGGAAAGTTCACTATAGAGACAGCTGTGTTAAATTCGCTATGCGATTATCTTATTATTATTTTTTTTTTTTAATAAATTGAATAATTATAATAGGTATCATAAATAAGTAGTACATTTTTTTAAAAAGCAAAGTAATATAATCGAAATGCGATTATTTGAACTGAAATTAATCACATTTCTCTTTTAATTTACAGCTGTCCAGATTGACCCTAACATAACAAACCAATAAAGAGAATCCTGCTCTATTTTCTCATTTGCTAAATCTAAGGCTACGTTCACACGACGACAATTGTCGCGCGACAAAAAGTCGCGCGACAATTTGGGAGCCACTACACTGCAACATTTGTAGCGCGACATTGATGTCACATTAATGTCGCGCGACAATTTTTATAATGGGAGTCTATGGTGGTGTCGCACGACGCATAACATGCGACATAGCAGACTCAGCGACACAACAGTCGCAAAAATCCATCCCGATGGTTTTTTCCGACTGTCGTGTCGCATTCGCAGCATGTCGCATGTCGCAATGCGACACCATAGACTCCCATTATAAAAATTGTCGCGCGACAATAGTGCGACAAAATGTCGCGCGACAAATGTTGCAGTGAAGTTGTGCCCTATTTGTCGCGCGACTTTTTGTCGCGCGACAATTGTCGTCGTGTGAACGTAGCATTCTAATAGTTAGTCATTAGTCAATTGTTCACATTAGTCAACTTTCCAATTAGTCCCCCACTATAAGTTGTAATCGCGTTTGAATGGAACATTAGAGCTATTAGTCTGATCTAATATTGGTTGGCTCAATAGAATTACGTTTCATTCGTACGCGAATACAACTTAGAGCAAGGAACCAATATGAAATTTGCCTGCCTATACAGTCTACTATGTTTGGTTCGTTATCTCGATAATCACGTAATTTAAATAAACGTGGCGCATGCGCTCTGTACGTGCGTGCCTGTCTTTGGATCGCAAGGAGAGTGGAGAGAGACAGATTCTACAGACGAATCACGATTAGAAGAAAATGGCAAAAAGCTATTTCGATCCAGAAGAGCTGGAATATTTGATCACTGTAAGTAATTCTACCTAACAAGTATGTCACTCTTACCCTAGGTACACACCTAAGCGTTTTACAGCGCGTTCAAACGCGCTGTAAAACGCACAACATGTGAAAAGCCATGCTTCCCTATGGGCATGGTTCACATTTGGGCGTTTTACAGCGCGTTTGAACGCGCTGTAAAACGCCCCACGCCCAAACAAGTACATGAGCTTCTTTGGGGCGTTTTAACCGGCCTATGGACAATGATGCCATAGGGGAGAGTCACTTAATCGCGCTTATGACGCGCGTTTCTTAGTTACAAAAACGCGCATCCTAAAACGCGCGTCATACGCGCGATTCAGAAACGCCTAGGTGTGTTCCCAGCCTTAAAGGGGAGGTCACTGTTCTAGTCACTGTTAAAGGGGCGGCCACTGTTCAAGTCACTGTTAAAGGGTCAGCCACTGTTCAAGTCACTGTTAAAGGGGCGGCCACTGTTCAAGTCACTGTTAAAGGGGCGGCCACTGTTCTAGTCACTGTTAAAGGGGAGGTCATTGTCAAAGTCACTGTTAAATGGGAGGGCACTGTTCAACTCACTCTTAAAGGGGCAGCCACTGTTCAAGTCACTGTTAAAGGGGAGGCAGTTGTCAAAGTCACTGTTAAAGGGGAGGCCACTGTTTAAGTCACTCTTAAAGGGGCGGCCACTGTTCTAGTCACTGTTAAAGGGGAGGCCACTGTTCTAGTCACTGTTAAAGGGGAGGCCACTGTTCTAGTCACTGTTAAAGGGGAGGCCACTGTTCTAGTCACTGTTAAAGGGGCAGCCACTGTTCAAGTCACTGTCAAAGGGGCGGCCACTGTTCAAGTTACTGTTAAAGGGGCGGCCACTGTTCAAGTCACTGTTAAAGGGGCGGCCACTGTTCTAGTCACTGTTAAAGGGGAGGTCATTGTCAAAGTCACTGTTAAAGGGGAGGCCACTGTTCAAGTCACTCTTAAAGGGGCGGCCACTGTTCTAGTCACTGTTAAAGGGGATGCCGTTGTCAAAGTCACTGTTAAAGGGGAGGGCACTGTTCAAGTCACTCTTAAAGGGGCGGCCACTGTTCTAGTCACTGTCAAAGGGGAGGCCGTTGTCAAAGTCACTGTTAAAGGGGAGGCCACTGTTCAAGTCACTCTTAAAGGGGTGGCCACTGTTCTAGTCACTGTTAAAGGGGAGGCCGTTGTCAAAGTCACTGTTAAAGTGGGGGTATCTGTGAAAGTCACTGTTTAAGTGGCATCCACTGTGGAGTTTAATTCTTATATTTGCTTTGAATAAAAATGTTTTTATTTTTACTTTACTTTCATATAGTTCCATAGGAGACTATATAAATCTATTCTTTTACCATTTTCATATAAATTTTAATTTTTTATGGTTGAGATGACTATAATTACTAAAAATTGTATTTTACAACTTTGGGATTACATCCTTTAATTGTTATCTTGCAGACTATGTTGGAAAAACATTATGATCATCTAAATTCTCGTACAGAAAAACAAAATATTGTACGTAGATTAGCCTACACTCTGTGGCAGAAGAATGGCAAGAGTCATTCCAAGGATGCCTATCTAAAGAAACGGTCTGACCTAAAACGGCATCGGATGGATCTTGTCAAAGATCGTCAAAAATTGTCCAGGTACGATGCTTACATTATTTTTATATCACCCACCTATTGTTATTTATGTGTTCAGTTATGCAAATAAGTATTTCTATCCCTTTACAACTGATTACTTAGTTCATTGGTGTTGAACCGATGGAACGGGTGCCAGAGGTGGCACTCAGGGCCCTCTCTGTGGGCCGATTACCCTTGAAAAGGTCTAAGGCGTACTAATCGGCTTTAGACATTTCCTACCATACAGTGTCGCAGGCACACTACTAACAGCACAGTCAGCATATTGAATGTAGGCAGGCTGTTACAGCAAAATGATAATTGTGTGGAAGACAGACTATACTGGTATTCAGGTACAATGGTAACGTTGGAAATTTGCAATGAATAATTTAGTTGGTTTTCTCTTCTGCCTAAAAGTTCTCCAGCACAGATTTAGTAAATGCTGGGACATGTAGCTGATTATTACTTTAAAATATATACATACACTCACAGCGAGATACAGATATATGATGTAAACCCTTATCAAATGTCAAAACAGTTGACTTGGTCCACCTCATTTCAATAAGTACCTTGCAACAGTACCTTGCGAACCAATCCTCCCTGCTACCTATTCCTAACTATTAACGTACTCAACTGTAAACCATCTGAAAGACTTCATTCATAGTTTCATCTAAGACCATATCATGTGAAATCAAACATAGGGGTAATGATTATCCCATCAAGATCCCACCATAGAATAATTTGTTTACCGTTACCTTTTTTTTTTTTTTTGCTTTCCTTGTTTATCTTGGTATTTTTTTGAAAATTTGTTCATTACAGGGGTGCCTCTTCCTAAAGTAAGAGCTAAGCGCTCTAATAAGAAGGTCGTGTTGGAAGAGGAGATGGCGGAGGATGAAGAGGATGAGCATCAGGAAGAGGAACAGGCAGGACCATCAGGGCATCAAGCCCATAGCCCACCTGAGGCAGATGAGGTCCAGGAGGATGATGAGGAGGAAGAAGACGAGGTGGTGAACACCCCCCGCCAGGAGGGTAAATATATTCTGTTGGTGTTTTAATTTAAAAAATGTCCAAACACGACACAAAGGTGTCAGTTTAGTCTTTACCACAGGCAGATTTTATTCAAGAAAGCAATTATAAACAAGTTCAAGTTCAACCTCTAATTGTTTTTCAGACTTTAAATATTACATAACCTAATGTCCAACACTTTGTGTTCACTCCAAGCAGTGTAACAAAAATATTAGTATATCACCCGCTCTTTAGGGTCTGTCAGAGACCATCCTCATTTCTCTGCAGGTTCAGTTTTCACATCTCCTTTCCACACTTGAAAAGAACAGCATTTTTAATCCAAACTTTATTAAAAAGGCTTGATGGAGTACAGGATGGAGTACAGGAGTCACTATATCTTTTTGGGCACTCAGTCCGGACCCTAATTAAATCCACGTAAAAAGTTTTTTTTTACAGCTAGCTGATGTTACTGGTGTACTGATTACCGTAAAGTATCTCAATGAGGCATACTATTTCATTAAGATGTAACGAGCATCCAATATATAAAATTTTTCTTAGACTAAAAAATAAAGTGCACAAAACCATATTAATATTTATCTAAAAAATGGTGTAAAAACTATGAAACAGTCAATAAAGAACGTACAACACACAGCAGTAATATAAAACAAACACTATAAAGTAATTAATCTACATAAAAAGCATTAACTTAACTAATAGGTCCATAACCCTAAAGTCTAAAGAAACTATTATTAATCCTAACTAAACCAATATATAATGGATTAACATAGTAACATAGTATATAAGGCCGAAAAAAGACATCTGTCCATCCAGTTCGGCCTGTTTCCTACAAGTTGATCCAGAGGAAGGCAAAAAAAACCCTGTGAGGCAGAAGCCAATTTTCTCCACTTAAGGGGAATAAAAAATTCCTTCCCGACTCCAATCAGGCAATCAGAATAACTCCCTGGATCAACGACCCCTCTCTAGTAGCTATAGCCTGTAATATTATTACACTCCAGAAATACATCCAGGCCCCTCTTAAATTCTTTTATTGTACTCACCATCACCATCTCCTCAGGCAGAGAGTTCTATAGTCTCACTGCTCTTACCGTAAAGAATCCTCTTCTATGTCTGTGTACAAACCTTCTTTCCTCCAGACTCAGAGGATGTCCCCTCGTCACAGTCACAGATCTCCCCTCAGTCGTCTTTTTTCTAAAGTGAATAACCCTAATTTTGATAACCTTTCAGAGTACTGTAGATCCCTCATTCCAGTTATTACTTTAGTTGCCCTCCTCTGAACCCTCTCCAGCTCTGCTATGTCTGCCTTGTTTACAGGAGCCCAGAACTGTACACAGTACTCCATGTGTGGTCTGACTAGTGATTTGTAAAGTGGTAGGACTATGTTCTTATCACGGGTCTCTATGCCCCTTCTGGTGCAACCCATTATCTTATTGGCCTTGGCAGCAGCTGCCTGACACTGGTTTTTGAAGCTTAGTTTGCTGTTTATTAAAATTCCTACATTCTTTTCCATGTCAGTGTTACCGAGTGTTTTACCATTTAGTATGTACGGATGACTTGCATTATTCCTTCCCATGTGCATAACCTTACATTTGTCAGTGTTAAACCTCATCTGCCACTTATCTGCCCAAGCCTCCAATCTATCCAGATCCCTCTGTAGCAGTATATTATCCTCTGTAGTGTATATATATACAGTATATTGTCCTCTTCAGTGTTAATTACTTTACACAGTTTATTGTCATCTGCAAAAATTGATATTTTACTGTGCAAGCCTTCTACAAGATCATTAATAAATATATTGAAGAGAATAGGGCCCAATACTGACCCCTGAGGTACCCAACTAGTGACAGTGACACAATCTGAGTGTGTACCATTAATAGCCACCCTCTGTTTTCTATTACTAAGCCAGTTACTTACCCACATACAGACATTTTCTCCCAGTCCGAGCATCCTCATTTTATATACTAACCCTTTATGAGGTACGGTGTCAAATGCTTTGGAGAAGTCCAGATATACGACATCCATTGATTCGCCGCTGTCAAGTCTAGAACTTACCTCCTCATAGAAACTGATTACATTCGTTTGGCATGACCGATCCCTCATGAAGCCATGCTGATATGGCGTTATTTGCTTATTTCCGTTGAGATCCTCTAAGATACCATTTCTTATAAAACCTTCAAACAGTTTCCCCACAACAGATGTTAAGCTTACCGGCCTATAGTTTACGGGCTCTGTTTTTGGACCCTTTTTGAATATTTGCACCACATTTGCTATGCGCCAATCCTGTGGAACATTCCCTGTCAGTATAGAGTCCGCAAATATCAGAAATAAAGGTCTGGCTATGACATCACTTAATTCCCTTAGGATATGGGGGTGTATGCCATCCGGTCCTGGCCATTTGTCTATTTTAATATTTTTAAGTCACTGATGTACTTCTTCTTAGTTCAGACAGGAATTCATCTGCTTTATACACAAAACAATGATTGTCATAGTACATTTAAAATTTTTATTTCCTTTACTTTTACAGCGCACAACAACATGATAAAAAAAATTAAAAAAGTGCAGCGGGAGCAGTGCGAACGAATGAAAAAGTTAAGGGCGCTGCAGATGAAAAAAATAAGGGAGATGAAGCTCCAATTCTCACACGAGCTGACCATAATGGAGGAGGCCAACCAAAAGGCAATGGATGAACTGCTCCAAGAGCAGAAAAAAATGAAACATTTACCATAATTTTTTTCATTTGTTTTTTTGGGCTTCTGTTATTTATGTTATTAATATTTTTCTTTATTTAAAGATTGTTTTATAAAACTTTATTGTTCTATAAAATTTGTTGTGTTTTGTTTTATTGTAACCAATGGGGTTACAGTACGGACAATTTAGTCTGGGCCAAAGTAATAATTCATTATTAATACATACAGCAGCCGCCGTTACATGGAAACAGAGTAAGGCCTCATGCACACGGCCGTTGTTTGGGTCCGCGTCCGAGTCGCATATTTCGCGGCTCGGCCGCGGACCCATTCATTTCAATGGGGCCGCAAAAGATGCGGACAGCACTCCGTGTGCTGTCCGCATCCGTTGCTCCGTTCCGTGCCCCCGCAAAAAAAATAGAGCATGTCCTATTCTTGTCCGTTATGTGGACAAGAATAGGCATCTCTACAATGGGCCGCGTTCCGTTCCGCAAATTGCGGAACGGAACGCGGAGCAGCTTCCGTGTTTTGCGGATCCGCGGTTTGCGGACCGCAAAACACCAACGGCCCTGTGCATGAGGCCTAATAGACATGGCGCCGCTTATGGTCGCACCACTTATTCACTATGACTAATATAATCGCATAGCGAATTAAACACAGCTGTCTCTATAGTCAACCTTCCTATTTGATTGCTAGAATTATCGAAGTTGGCGAATATGGAGCAAAAACGAAGATGGAGAATACTTTGTTATCTTCGTTTGGAGGAATATGACGAATACATTCGTCATATTTGCTAATTCTACCAAGCCAACCATAGTAAACCAGGTCTAAGTTGAAATCTCAATGCGATTAATTCAAGTTATATTAATCGCATTGCGATTTCAGCTTAGCGCTGGGTTTCTAATGGGTCAGCTTTCTAGAATTAACAAAGTTAACAAATATGGAAATAGCAGTGCTAAGTTTTAATCGCAATGCGATTAATATAACGAAGTAATCACATTGCGATTTCAACTTAGCACTGCAGTGCTAATTCCATATTCGTTAATTCTAGCCTGATGTAATATAGCAGTGCCATGTAATCACAATGCGATTAATATAACTTGAATTAATCGCATTGCGATTTCAACTTAATTCTCACATCCGACAGTACATTCTAGTATGGAGGCGTTCCCATGGTGACGGGGACGCTCCATGAGCACGTAAGTCGGCAGAAGCGGCAACGGGCACTGACCGGAGCAGCCAGGAAGCCAGGAATCCTTAGGACAGGTAAGAACTACTTTTGGGGAGTGGGAAAGAAAAAAATATAAAAATTAAAAAAACAAAAAAACGAATATTCGAAATAGCGAATTTATAGTGCTATATTCGAAATATTCGCGAATTAGCGAAGTGCCGATATTCGCTAAAAAAATTCGCTATTCGAATATTCGCGCTCAACACTATTAAGGACCTCCGCCGTATATGTACAATGGAAGTCCGGTCCCTAAACATGGTGCCTGCTCGCACATGCAGCAGACGCCATAGCCGCCGAGTTTCTGCTATTTTAAATAGCAGAGACTGGCGGCACATGTATGCGATCAGCCATAACGCTGATCGCATACATTTTCCCCTTCAGATGCCGTGGTCAAATGTGACCGTGGCATCTGATTAGTCCGAAAGCAGAATTCGCGCATTGCCATTCCAGTAACAGCATTCCCAGGCTGAGCTCGGGGAACCTGTTACATCTCTGAAAAAGCCCGAAGCCTCAAGCAGGCTTTGGAGTCTATTTCAGAAATATACTAATACAGGCCACTAGGTGGCAGCATTATATTGTTATATTGCAAATGAAGTGTTCAATGATGGCTATATAGCCGTCAATGAACACAATGGTCAATCTAATAATTGCCACTTATTGTCACTCAAGGTGACTTACAAAAAGTAAAAAAAAAAAAGTAAAATAATTTTTTTTTGGGCATCGCCGTGTGCGAAAATATAATATTATTATAACAATAAAATATAACAATATTAATGGAATACAGCAAATGGCGTAACGGGAAAAAATATAAAAACAGCCAATTTGCCATTTTTGTCACTTCAACTAACCAATAATTTTTTAATGCAAAGTGATAAAAAAGTCGCACACACTTCAAATTCACAGTATCACTGAAAAGAACAGATCATCCCGCAAAAATTGAGCCCTAACACAGCCCCGTACACATAACTATAAAAAAGTTATAAGGGTCAGATTATGGTTATAATTTTTTTTTTAAAGGTTTTAGTTTTTTTTCCAGTCTTAAAACGCAAAAAAAAGTGTGGTATCGTTGTAACCATACTCACCTGGAGAATGAAGATAATAGGTCAATTTTACCGCATAGTGTACAGTGTAAAAAAATAAAAACCTTTATCAGAATTGCGTTTTTTCCCAATTCTATCCCATTTGAATATTTTTTCTGCTTGCTACTACATGGTATGCAACCCTAAATTGTGCCATTAGAAAGTACAACTTATTTCGCAAAAAAAATGCCCTCATAAGGCTATGTGAATAGAAGGATAAAAAAGTTAGGACTGTGGTCAGTTTTGTGGTACAAAAAAGTCGCAATTAATGGTAATTGCAACATTTTCTAAGACATTTGTTTAAATTTGAGACATTTCATGATCTTTGCTGCTTTTCACAGTGGTCTATGTTTAAGAGCTAAAAGTGAGATTAGACTTGGATTATGGCTCACTTACTATGTGTGAATTTTGCAAAAGTCACAAAAAAAGTTGCAACCAATGCCAGGCAACTTCCTAGTCTACTTTTACATCTAAAGGTCGAAACTACGCTTCACTCACACCAGAGTGCACCAATAAGGCCTCATGATGTTGTTTTGGTCCGCATACGAGACACAGTTTTTGCGGCTTGGATGCGGACCCATTCACTTCAATGGGACGCAAAAGATGCCGACAGCACCCGGTGTTGCTCCGTTCCGTGGTCTGTAAAAAAAAAATATAACCTGTCCTATTCTTGTCCGTTTTGATAACGCTGCAAACCATTTCATTATTATTATTTTTATTTTACAATAAATTGAACATTTTTAAATTTTTTTCTCCTTATTTGCATGTTCAGAGTTTTTTAAATGACATTTTCAGAGTCAATCTTTTCTACATTTCTTTATTAGTGAGTATTGTGGCTTTGTACTTTTGTATTATTGAGCAATTTTTTATGTCTCTTTTTTTTTTCCAGCAATCCTGCAGCTGGATGTTGGGATGGGCACTTATCTCCCAGTAACACTTTTGTGTTTCCCTTTCCAGAGAAGCCACAGTCAGCAGCTGATTTATCAATGAAAGACCCACATGGCTGTCAGCAGTATCACTTTATATATAACTTTTTCTAAGCTTTCTGAGACATGAGAAAGAAGAACTAAATCCCGTACTCTGCACAAGCTTTCAGCAGAGCCCTGAATTTAAAACATGGCTTTAATCCTACAATTTCATAGAGTAAAGTAATTAGAAAAGTGTAAAGATCAGCAAAGAATAAATCCAATGCTTCACTACTTCATGAAGTACCAGTATATACTGACACAGACCGCCCCCGCTCCTATAGTAAATGACAGTAAATGTAATATCATTAATTTAAGCAACATGTTGGCTAAAAGGGGAAGATCATTTTAATGTATTCTACAGAAGTCTTTGCAACATGCCAGTATACTAGATGTTTCACAAAGGATTCTGTACATGGATTGCGCCATATAGATATACACTGATCAAACAGCTATAAAACCACCTGCAAGCAAATTAGCCCTGACCTGTTGACTCCACAAGACCAATAGAAAAGTCCTGATGGTAGTATCCTTTAAGTCCTGTTGGGGTTTTCCATGGGTTGGACTTGTTTTACCAGTACATTCCAAAAATATTTCATCAAATTGAGACCTGAGGAATTTGGAGGACAAGATATGACTCTGAGCTACTTGTCGTGTTCCTCAAACCATTTCTCAAGACCTTTACAATGTAGTTGGTAGCATTATGCTGGTAAAAGAGGTCACTGCCATTAAGAATACTGTTTGACCTTGTACTCTCCATTTTCCTGAGTAGTCACCGGTACGTGTACTTTTTAGTCTTTTATCTAGAGTACATGGTGGTCTAGTGGTCCTGTCAGCCTTAATGGTGGTAGAGCAAGATGTTTCTCCTCCTAGCTGAGCTGACAACCTGCTCATTGTGCCTTATGACCCATATTATCTCCGCTGGTTTCCTGGACTACATTATGTTTCAGCCCTTAATGACTATCGAAGTTGTTACTCCTCTGTGGATTATGCCACATTTTGTATGGTTCTACAGAAAAACTTAACTCCTTTACAACTTTGTCCCTTCATAGGGTTTTCCAGTAGTTTTTTTTTCATATTTATTGCTTTTCTTTAGGCCCCTTTCACACGGGCGAGTTTTCCACGCGGGTGCAATGCGTGAGGAGGACGCATTGCACCCGCACTGAATCCGGACCCATTTATTTCTATGGGGCTGTGCACATGAGCGGTGGTTTTTACGCATCACTTTTGCGTTGCGTGAAAATCGCAGCATGCTCTATATTGTGCGTTTTCACTAACGCAGGCCCCATAGAAGTGTATGGAGCTGCGGAAAATCGCAAGCAGATGCGGATGCAGTGCGATTTTCCGCATGGTTGCTTAGCAACGGGACCAGATCTTTATTATTTTCCTTTATAAGATGGTTATAAGGGAAAATAAAAGCATTCTTAATAAAGAATGCTTAGTAAAATGAAGATGAAGGGGTTAAAAATAATAAAATTAACTACCTAGCCACTTGATCACATAGTTGCGATCTGTCTTCTCTTTCAGCTTCAGCTAACAACTAAGGACCTGTGATAACGTCACATCACATGGTCCTATCACATGGTCCATCTTACCATGGTGATGGACCATGTGATTGGACCATGTAATGTGACGTTATCACAGGTCCTTTAGTTGTTAGCTGATGCAGGGAAAGAGAGGACAGATCGCAACTACGCAATCAAGTGGCTAAGGTAAGTTAACTTTTATTATTTTTAACCCCTTCATCTTCATTTTGCTAAGCATTCTTTATTAAGAATGCTATTATTTTCCCTTATAACCATGTTATAATGGAAAATAATAAGTTCTACAGAATACTCTACCCGAAACCGGACTTCAGTGATGAAGTCCGGCTTCGGGTCTGGGTACCAAACATGGCGATTTTTCACACGCGTGTGCAAAACGCATTACAAACGTTTGCACCCGCGCGGAAAAATTGCGCATATTCCCGCAATGCACCCGCCTCTTATCCGGGCATCAAACATGACGCCCGTGTGAAAGAGGCCTTAGACCATTAATATCAGATTCTGTGGGTCCATCTTCCAGGACTTTCACCAATCAGCTGAGTTAAAGTGGCCACCGAGATCATGCTAGCAGTGCTTCATCCTTATTGTTTACCAGGTGTAGTAGTGCTGTGAATTTCATGTGTGCTGTGTTTGGCAATTCAGATCAGTCATCATTCACTTCGATGGGACTGAGCTGCAAACATCTGCATTACCTGACACAGACACTGTGAACAGGGGTAGAATTGACATTTCTCAGGCCATAAGCAAAGTTATGTCTGAGAGTCCCTGTCACACCGCTAATTCCAGCACCATCACACCTCTAAGATCTACCCTGTCGCACTGCTAATTCGGTGACCCCTTATGTGCCCTCAATGCAATAAGGTGTCCCTTAACTGTCCTCATACTCACCCCAAATGGAGATGATTTCTGTGTGGCTACTTCATCTCACCTACGGTACCAGCATCAAACCATCGCTTTCAGGGTGAAATGTGGAGCAGGGAGTTGGCAACTCCCTTCTTTACCATTAAATTCCATGGTACCCATGTCCTGAGGACATATATGAAGTGGAAAGTGG
>JAKVIS010003218.1:0-18135 GCA_033119425.1 Bufotes viridis
TCCACGTCCAGTTTAAAAATCCAGCAGTGTCTTCCATATGGTGAAAAATCCAGCGGCGAGGATCTCGCACTTCTTGGTCCAAATTCTAGCAACTGTCCTTTTGCACGATCCAAAGTCCACTGTCAGGGTCCTCTCCACATAGCCCAAGTTGTCATCCAGTTCAGCGTAGTCAAATGGCAGGTCCTATGACTCTACAAAAACCATCTATTCTTGCTCACCGTGCAAGCAAGAATTTGAGGCGCAACACTGAATCAAGTAGAAGATATTCGCCTCGGCTACATAACAAAAAAAAATTCTGACCATCAGGGTGAGGAAAATGATTTTAACATTTATGTGGGCCTTCAAACCATGCAGCCAGCTATCCATCTCCAGAATTGGTGCATTTTTCACACCAATTACTTTCACCTCAGTGAAAGATATCAAACCACCTGATGGTCCAGAAATTCCAACTGTCCGGCATGAAAATGCTTTGAAAATTTACTTTTACCTTAATGTGTTCCTCCAAGGTCCAAAAGGAGTATGTTCTGCAACGCGGTCCTCGTCATCCACTGCAGTTGCACTCTTCCAGTATGTATATCATAAGCGCACCAATCCTATTCTTCCTACAAGAAACAACCTATTCTTTGCTAATAGTGCAAGCAAGAATTTTGAGGAGCTACACCAATTCAATATACAAGACATTTGCCTCTGCTACACAAAACAAACATATTCTGACCATCAGGAGGAGTACAAAGAATTTAGCAACCTGTGTCTATGTCTTTAAAGCATGCACACATGGTTTTCAAAAATCTTCAACCCCTAGATTTAGCTTTACCATCTCTGGTATTGTGCATTTTTCATCACCGACTACTTTCACCTAACTGATAGATAGCAATCATCCTGAGCGTGCGAAATTACGACTGTCCGGCATGGAATTGGTGTCAGAAGTTACCTTAGTATATCATTCCAAGGTCCAATGGGTGTGTAGCTGGGCCTAGGGTCCTCTTCGTCCATTGCAGTCCCACTCATACTGTCTTTACAAGTATTGAAATCCTCTTCTATCTACAAGAAACAACCTAGCCTTGCCTACATTGCAAGTAAGAATTTGGGCACAATGCAGATTCAAAGTGGATCCACCACTTAGTGAAAAATCCAGCGGTGGGGTCCTCCAGTTGGCCAAAAATCCAGAGGCGGGAGCTCCATGCGTGCAAAATACAGCGACTGACTTCTCCACGCAGTTTAAAATCCAGCGGCGGGGTCTTCCACATGGTTAAAAATCCAGCGACGAGGATCTGCACTTGGTCCAAATTCTAGCTAACTGGGTCCTTTGCACGATCTAAAGTCCACTGTCAGGGTCTTCCCACATAGCCCAAGTTGGGTCATCCAGTTCGTAGCAAAGTCAAATGGCAGGGTCCTATGACTCTACAAAAAACATCTATTCTTGCTCACCGCACAGCAAGAATTTGGGGCGCAACACCGAATCGAAGTAGAAGACATTCGCCTCGGCTACACATAACATAAAAATTCTGGACCATCAGGGTGAGGAAAATGATTTTAACATTTATGTGGGCCTTCAAACCATGCAGCCAGCTATCCATCTCCAGAATTGGTGCATTTTTCACACCAATTACTTTCACCCTCAGTGAAAGATATCAAACCACCTGATGGTCCAGAAATTCCAACTGTCCGGCATGAAAATGCTTTTGAAAATTTACTTTTACCTTAATGTGTTCCTCCAAGGTCCACAAAGGAGTATGTTCGCAACGCGGTCCTCGCTCATCCACTGTAGTTGCACTCTTCCAGTACTGTATCATAAGCGCACCAATCCTATTCTTCCTACAAGAACAACCTATTCTTGCTAATAGTGCAAGCAAGAATTTTGAGGAGCTACACCAATTCAATATACAAGACATTTGCCTCTGCTACACAAAAACAAACATATTCTGGACCATCAGGAGGAGTGACAAAGAATTTAGCAACCTGTGTCTATGTCCTTAAAGCATGCACACATGATGTAAAAAATGTCCCTCTTTCAATGCGGTATAGCCAGCTAGCCATCTCCAGAATTGCCGGATTTCATTTTCACACCAATTACTTTTGCCTCACTGAAAGATATTAAACCACCTAATGGTCCAGAAATTCCAACTGTCCGGCATGAAAATGCTTTGAAAATTTACTTTTACCTTAATGTGTTCCTCCAAGGTCCAAAGGGAGTATGTTCGCAACGCGGTCCTCGCCATCCACTGCAGTTGCACTCTTCCTAGTATGTCGTGAGCGCACCAATCCTATTCTTCCTACAAGAAACAACCTATTCTTGCTAATAGTGCAAGCAAGAATTTTGAGGAGCTACACCAATTCAATATACAAGACATTTGCCTCTGCTACACAAAACAAACATATTCTGGACCATCAGGAGGAGTACAAAGAATTTAGCAACCTGTGTCTATGTCTTTAAAGCATGCACACATGGTTTTCAAAAATCTTCAACCCCTAGATTTAGCTTTTACCATCCCTGGTATTGGTGCATTTTTCACACCAATTACTTTCACCTAACTGATAGATAGCAATCATCCTGAGGGTGCGAAATTACGACTGTCCGGCATGGAATTGGTGTCAGAAGTTACCTTAGTATATCATTCCAAGGTCCAATGGGTGTGTAGCTGGGCCTAGGTCCTCTTCGTGCATTGCAGTCCCACTCATACTGTCTTTACAAGTATTGAAATCCTCTTCTATCTACAAGAAACAACCTAGCCTTGCCCACATTGCAAGCAAGAATTTGGGCACAATGCAGATTCAAAGTGGATCCACCACTTAGTGAAAAATCCAGCGGTGGGGTCCTCCAGTTGGCCAAAAATCCAGAGGCGGGGAGCTCCATGCGGTGCAAAATACAGCGACTGACTTCTCCACGCAGTTTAAAATCCAGCGGCGGGGTCTTCCACATGGTTAAAAATCCAGCGGCGAGGATCTGCACTTGGTCCAAATTCTAGCAACTGGGTCCTTTGCACGATCTAAAGTCCACTGTCAGGGTCTTCCACATAGCCCAAGTTGGGTCATCCAGTTCGTGCAAAGTCAAATGGCAGGGTCCTATGACTCCTACAAAAACATCTATTCTTGCTCACCGTGCAAGCAAGAATTTGGGGCGCAACACCGAATCGAAGTAGAAGACATTCGCCTCGGCTACACATAACAAAAAATTCTGGACCATCAGGGTGAGGAAAATGATTTTAACATTTATGTGGGCCTTCAAACCATGCAGCCAGCTATCCATCTCCAGAATTGGTGCATTTTTCACACCAATTACTTTCACCTCAGTGAAAGATATCAAACCACCTGATGGTCCAGAAATTCCAACTGTCCGGCATGAAAATGCTTTGAAAATTTACTTTTACCTTAATGTGTTCCTCCAAGGTCCAAAAGGAGTATGTTCGCAACGCGGTCCTCGTCATCCACTGCAGTTGCACTCTTCCAGTACTGTATATCATAAGCGCACCAATCCTATTCTTCCTACAAGAAACAACCTATTCTTGCTAATAGTGCAAGCAAGAATTTTGAGGAGCTACACCAATTCAATATACAAGACATTTGCCTCAGCTACACAAAACAAACATATTCTGGACCATCAGGAGGAGTACAAAGAATTTAGCAACCTGTGTCTATGTCTTTAAAGCATGCACACATGATATAAAAATGGCCCTCTTCAATGCGGTATAGCCAGCTAGCCATCTCCAGAATTGCCGGATTTCATTTTCACACCAATTACTTTTGCCTCACTGAAAGATATTAAACCACCTAATGGTCCAGAAATTCCAACTGTCCGGCATGAGAATGCTTTGAAAATTTACTTTTACCTTAATGTGTTCCTCCAAGGTCCAAAGGGAGTATGTTCGCAGCGCTGGTCCTCGTCATCCACTGCAGTTGCACTCTTCTAGTATGTCGTGAGCGCACCAATCCTATTCTTCCTACAAGAAACAACCTATTCTTGCTAATAGTGCAAGCAAGAATTTTGAGGAGCTACACCAATTCAATATACAAGACATTTGCCTCCGCTACACAAAACAAACATATTCTGGACCATCAGGAGGAGTACAAAGAATTTAGCAACCTGTGTCTATGTCTTTAAAGCATGCACACATGGTTTTCAAAAATCTTCAACCCCTAGATTTAGCTTTACCATCTCTGGTATTGGTGCATTTTTCACACCAATTACTTTCACCTAACTGATAGATAGCAATCATCCTGAGGGTGCGAAATTACGACTGTCCGGCATGGAATTGGTGTCAGAAGTTACCTTAGTATATCATTCCAAGGTCCAATGGGTGTGTAGCTGGGCCTAGGTCCTCTTCGTCCATTGCAGTCCCACTCATACTGTCTTTACAAGTATTGAAATCCTCTTCTATCTACAAGAAACAACCTAGCCTTGCCCACATTGCAAGCAAGAATTTGGGCACAATGCAGATTCAAAGTGGATCCACCACTTAGTGAAAAATCCAGCGGTGGGGTCCTCCAGTTGGCCAAAAATCCAGAGGCGGGAGCTCCATGCGGTGCAAAATACAGCGACTGACTTCTCCACGCAGTTTAAAATCCAGCGGCGGGGTCTTCCACATGGTTAAAAATCCAGCGGCGAGGATCTGCACTTGGTCCAAATTCTAGCAACTGGGTCCTTTGCACGATCTAAAGTCCACTGTCAGGGTCTTCCACATAGCCCAAGTTGGGTCATCCAGTTCGTGCAAAGTCAAATGGCAGGGTCCTATGACTCCTACAAAAACCATCTATTCTTGCTCACCGTGCAAGCAAGAATTTGGGGCGCAACACCGAATCGAAGTAGAAGACATTCGCCTCGGCTACACATAACATAAAAATTCTGGACCATCAGGGTGAGGAAAATGATTTTAACATTTATGTGGGCCTTCAAACCATGCAGCCAGCTATCCATCTCCAGAATTGGTGCATTTTTCACACCAATTACTTTCACCTCAGTGAAAGATATCAAACCACCTGATGGTCCAGAAATTCCAACTGTCCGGCATGAAAATGCTTTGAAAATTTACTTTACCTTAATGTGTTCCTCCAAGGTCCAAAAGGAGTATGTTCGCAACGCGGTCCTCGTCATCCACTGCAGTTGCACTCTTCCAGTACTGTATATCATAAGCGCACTCAATCCTATTCTTCCTACAAGAAACAACCTATTCTTGCTAATAGTGCAAGCAAGAATTTTGAGGAGCTACACCAATTCAATATACAAGACATTTGCCTCTGCTACACAAAACAAACATATTCTGGACCATCAGGAGGAGTACAAAGAATTTAGCAACCTGTGTCTATGTCTTTAAAGCATGCACACATGATATAAAAATGGCCCTCTTCAATGCGGTATAGCCAGCTAGCCATCTCCAGAATTGCCGGATTTCATTTTCACACCAATTACTTTTGCCTCACTGAAAGATATTAAACCACCTAATGGTCCAGAAATTCCAACTGTCCGGCATGAAAATGCTTTTGAAAATTTACTTTACCTTAATGTGTTCCTCCAAGGTCCAAAGGGAGTATGTTCTGCAACGCGTGTCCTCGTCATCCACTGCAGTTGCACTCTTCTAGTATGTCGTGAGCGCACCAATCCTATTCTTCCTACAAGAAACAACCTATTCTTGCTAATAGTGCAAGCAAGAATTTTGAGGAGCTACACCAATTCAATATACAAGACATTTGCCTCAGCTACACAAAACAAACATATTCTGGACCATCAGGAGGAGTACAAAGAATTTAGCAACCTGTGTCTATGTCTTTAAAGCATGCACACATGGTTTTCAAAAATCTTCAACCCCCTAGATTTAGCTTTACCATCTCTGGTATTGGTGCATTTTTCACACCAATTACTTTCACCTAACTGATAGATAGCAATCATCCTGAGGGTGCGAAATTACGACTGTCCGGCATGGAATTGGTGTCAGAAGTTACCTTAGTATATAATTCCAAGGTCCAATGGGTGTGTAGCTGGGCCTAGGTCCTCTTCGTCCATTGCAGTCCCACTCATACTGTCTTTACAAGTATTGAAATCCTCTTCTATCTACAAGAAACAACCTAGCCTTGCCCACATTGCAAGCAAGAATTTGGGCACAATGCAGATTCAAAGTGGATCCACCACTTAGTGAAAAATCCAGCGGTGGGGTCCTCCAGTTGGCCAAAAATCCAGAGGCGGGGAGCTCCATGCGGTGCAAAATACAGCGACTGACTTCTCCACGCAGTTTAAAATCCAGCGGCGGGGTCTTCCACATGGTTAAAAATCCAGCGGCGAGGATCTGCACTTGGTCCAAATTCTAGCAACTGGGTCCTTTGCACGATCTAAAGTCCACTGTCAGGGTCTTCCACATAGCCCAAGTTGGGTCATCCAGTTCGTGCAAAGTCAAATGGCAGGGTCCTATGACTCCTACAAAAAAACATCTATTCTTGCTCACCGTGCAAGCAAGAATTTGGGGCGCAACACCGAATCGAAGTAGAAGACATTCGCCTCGGCTACACATAACAAAAAAATTCTGGACCATCAGGGTGAGGAAAATGATTTTAACATTTATGTGGGCCTTCAAACCATGCAGCCAGCTATCCATCTCCAGAATTGGTGCATTTTTCACACCAATTACTTTCACCTCAGTGAAAGATATCAAACTACCTGATGGTCAGAAATTCCAACTGTCCGGCATGAAAACGCTTTGAAAATGTACCTTTAACCTTAATGTGTTCCTCCAAGGTCCAAAAGGAGTATGTTCGCAACGCGGTCCTCGTCATCCACTGCATTTGCACTCTTCCAGTACTGTATATCATAAGCGCACCAATCCTATTCTTCCTACAAGAAACAACCTATTCTTGCTAATAGTGCAAGCAAGAATTTTGAGGAGCTACACCAATTCAATATACAAGACATTTGCCTCTGCTACACAAAACAAACATATTCTGGACCATCAGGAGGAGTACAAAGAATTTAACAACCTGTGTCTATGTCTTTAAAGCATGCACACATGGTTTTCAAAAATCTTCAACCCCCTAGATTTAGCTTTACCATCTCTGGTATTGGTGCATTTTTCACACCAATTACTTTTACCTAACTGATAGATAGCAATCATCCTGAGGGTGCGAAATTACGACTGTCCGGCATGGAATTGGTGTCAGAAGTTACCTTAGTATATCATTCCAAGGTCCAATGGGTGTGTAGCTGGGCCTAGGTCCTCTTCGTCCATTGCAGTCCCACTCATACTGTCTTTACAAGTATTGAAATCCTCTTCTATCTACAAGAAACAACCTAGCCTTACCCACATTGCAAGTAAGAATTTGGGCACAATGCAGATTCAAAGTGGATCCACCACTTAGTGAAAAATCCAGCGGTGGGGTCCTCCAGTTGGCCAAAAATCCGAGGCGGGGAGCTCCATGCGTTGCAAAATACAGCGACTGACTTCTCCACGCAGTTTAAAATCCAGCGGCGGGGTCTTCCACATGGTTAAAAATCCAGCGGCGAGGATCTGCACTTGGTCCAAATTCTAGCAACTGGGTCCTTTGCACGATCTAAAGTCCACTGTCAGGGTCTTCCACATAGCCCAAGTTGGGTCATCCAGTTCGTGCAAAGTCAAATGGCAGGGTCCTATGACTCCTACAAAACCATCTATTCTTGCTCACCGTGCAAGCAAGAATTTGGGGCGCAACACCGAATCGAAGTAGAAGACATTCGCCTCGGCTACACATAACATAAAAATTCTGGACCATCAGGGTGAGGAAAATGATTTTAACATTTATGTGGGCCTTCAAACCATGCAGCCAGCTATCCATCTCCAGAATTGGTGCATTTTTCACACCAATTACTTTCACCTCAGTGAAAGATATCAAACCACCTGATGGTCCAGAAATTCCAACTGTCCGGCATGAAAATGCTTTGAAAATTTACTTTTACCTTAATGTGTTCCTCCAAGGTCCAAAAGGAGTATGTTCGCAACGCGGTCCTCGTCATCCACTGCAGTTGCACTCTTCCAGTACTGTATATCATAAGCGCACCAATCCTATTCTTCCTACAAGAAACAACCTATTCTTGCTAATAGTGCAAGCAAGAATTTTGAGGAGCTACACCAATTCAATATACAAGACATTTGCCTCTGCTACACAAAACAAACATATTCTGGACCATCAGGAGGAGTACAAAGAATTTAGCAACCTGTGTCTATGTCTTTAAAGCATGCACACATGGTTTTCAAAAATCTTCAACCCCTTAGATTTAGCTTTACCATCTCTGGTATTGGTGCATTTTTCACACCAATTACTTTCACCTAACTGATAGATAGCAATCATCCTGAGGGTGCGAAATTACGACTGTCCGGTATGGAATTGGTGTCAAAAGTTACCTTAGTATATCATTCCAAGGTCCAATGGGTGTGTAGCTGGGCCTAGGTCCTCTTCGTCCATTGCAGTCCCACTCATACTGTCTTTACAAGTATTGAAATCCTCTTCTATCTACAAGAAACAACCTAGCCTTGCCCACATTGCAAGCAAGAATTTGGGCACAATGCAGATTCAAAGTGGATCCACCACTTAGTGAAAAATCCAGCGGTGGGGTCCTCCAGTTGGCCAAAAATCCAGAGGCGGGGAGCTCCATGCGGTGCAAAATACAGCGACTGACTTCTCCACGCAGTTTAAAATCCAGCGGCGGGTCTTCCACATGGTTAAAAATCCAGCGGCGAGGATCTGCACTTGGTCCAAATTCTAGCAACTGGGTCCTTTGCACGATCTAAAGTCCACTGTCAGGGTCTTCCACATAGCCCAAGTTGGGTCATCCAGTTCGTGCAAAGTCAAATGGCAGGGTCCTATGACTCCTACAAAAACCATCTATTCTTGCTCACCGTGCAAGCAAGAATTTGGGGCGCAACACCTGAATCGAGTAGAAGACATTCGCCTCGGCTACACATAACAAAAAATTCTGGACCATCAGGGTGAGGAAAATGATTTTAACATTTATGTGGGCCTTCAAACCATGCAGCCAGCTATCCATCTCCAGAATTGGTGCATTTTCACACCAGTTACTTTCACCTCAGTGAAAGATATCAAACCACCTGATGGTCCAGAAATTCCAACTGTCCGGCATGAAAATGCTTTGAAAATTTACTTTTACCTTAATGTGTTCCTCCAAGGTCCAAAGGAGTATGTTACGCCTTGTGTCTCGTCATCCACTGCAGTTGCACTCTTCCAGTACTGTATATCATAGCGCACCAATCCTATTCTTCCTACAAGAAACAACCTATTCTTGCTAATAGTGCAAGCAAGAATTTTGAGGAGCTACACCAATTCAATATACAAGACATTTGCCTCTGCTACACAAAACAAACATATTCTGGACCATGAGGAGGAGTACAAAGAATTTAGCAACCTATGTCTATGTCTTTAAAGCATGCACACATGGTTTTCAAAAATCTTCAACCCCCTAGATTTAGCTTTACCATCTCTGGTATTGGTGCATTTTTCACACCAATTACTTTCACCTAACTGATAGATAGCAATCATCCTGAGGGTGCGAAATTACGACTGTGCGGTATGGAATTGGTGTCAGAAGTTACCTTAGTATATCATTCCAAGGTCCAATGGGTGTGTAGCTGGGCCTAGGTCCTCTTCGTCCATTGCAGTCCCACTCATACTGTCTTTACAAGTATTGAAATCCTCTTCTATCTACAAGAAACAACCTAGCCTTGCCCACATTGCAAGCAAGAATTTGGGCACAATGCAGATTCAAAGTGTATCCACCACTTAGTCAAAATTCCAGCGGTGGGGTCCTCCAGTTGGCCAAAAATCCAGAGGCGGGGAGCTCCATGCGGTGCACAATACAGCGACTGACTTCTCCACGCAGTTTAAAATCCAGCAGTGGGGTCTTCCACATGGTTAAAAATCCAGCGGCGAGGATCTGCACTTGGTCCAAATTCTAGCAACTGGGTCCTTTGCACGATCCAAAGTCCACTGTCAGGGTCTTCCACATAGCCCAAGTTGGGTCATCCAGTTCGTGCAAAGTCAAATGGCAGGGTCCTATGACTCCTACAAAAAACCATCTATTCTTGCTCACCGTGCAAGCAAGAATTTGGGGCGCAACACTGAATCGAAGTAGAAGACATTCGCCTCGGCTACACATAACAAAAAAATCCTGGACCATCAGGGTGAGGAAAATGATTTTAACATTTATGTGGGCCTTCAAACCATGCAGCCAGCTATCCATCTCCAGAATTGGTGCATTTTTCACACCAATTACTTTCACCCCAGTGAAAGATATCAAACCACCTGATGGTCCAGAAATTCCAACTGTCCGGCATGAAAATGCTTTGAAAATTTACTTTTACCTTAATGTGTTCCTCCAAGGTCCAAAAGGAGTATGTTCGCAACTTGTCACTCGTCATCCACTGCAGTTGCACTCTTCCAATACTGTATATCATAAGCGCACCAATCCTATTCTTCCTACAAGAAACAACCTATTCTTGCTAATAGTGCAAGCAAGAATTTTGAGGAGCTACACCAATTCAATATACAAGACATTTGCCTCTGCTACACAAAACAAACATATTCTGGACCATCAGGAGGAGTACAAAGAATTTAGCAACCTGTGTCTATGTCTTTAAAGCATGCACACATGGTTTTCAAAAATCTTCAACCCCCTAGATTTAGCTTTACCATCTCTGGTATTGGTGCATTTTTCACACCAATTACTTTTACCTAACTGATAGATAGCAATCATCCTGAGGGTGCGAAATTACGACTGTCCGGCATGGAATTGGTGTCAGAAGTTACCTTAGTATATCATTCCAAGGTCCAATGGGTGTGTAGCTGGGCCTAGGTCCTCTTCGTCCATTGCAGTCCCACTCATACTGTCTTTACAAGTATTGAAATCCTCTTCTATCTACAAGAAACAACCTAGCCTTACCCACATTGCAAGTAAGAATTTGGGCACAATGCAGATTCAAAGTGGATCCACCACTTAGTGAAAAATCCAGCGGTGGGGTCCTCCAGTTGGCCAAAAATCCAGAGGCGGGGAGCTCCATGCGTTGCAAAATACAGCGACTGACTTCTCCACGCAGTTTAAAATCCAGCGGCGGGGTCTTCCACATGGTTAAAAATCCAGTGACGAGGATCTGCACTTGGTCCAAATTCTAGCAACTGGGTCCTTTGCACGATCTAAAGTCCACTGTCAGGGTCTTCCACATAGCCCAAGTTGGGTCATCCAGTTCGTGCAAAGTCAAATGGCAGGGTCCTATGACTCCTACAAAAAACCATCTATTCTTGCTCACCGTGCAAGCAAGAATTTGGGGCGCAACACCGAATCGAAGTAAAAGACATTCGCCTCGGCTACACATAACATAAAAATTCTGGACCATCAGGGTGAGGAAAATGATTTTAACATTTATGTGGGCCTTCAAACCATGCAGCCAGCTATCCATCTCCAGAATTGGTGCATTTTTCACACCAATTACTTTCACCCCAGTGAAAGATATCAAACCACCTGATGGTCCAGAAATTCCAACTGTCCGGCATGAAAATGCTTTGAAAATTTACTTTTACCTTAATGTGTTCCTCCAAGGTCCAAAAAGGAGTATGTTACAGCAGTGTCCTACATCATCCACTGCAGTTGCACTCTTCCAGTACTGTATATCATAAGCGCACCAATCCTATTCTTCCTACAAGAAACAACCTATTCTTGCTAATAGTGCAAGCAAGAATTTTGAGGAACTACACCAATTCAATATACAAGACATTTGCCTCTGCTACACAAAACAAACATATTCTGGACCATCAGGAGGAGTACAAAGAATTTAGCAACCTGTGTCTATGTCTTTAAAGCATGCACACATGATGTAAAAAATGTCCCTCTTCAATGCGGTATAGCTAGCTAGCCATCTCCAGAATTGCCGGATTTCATTTTCACACCAATTACTTTTGCCTCACTGAAAGATATTAAACCACCTAATGGTCCAGAAATTCCAACTGTCCGGCATGAAAATGCTTTGAAAATTTACTTTTACCTTAATGTGTTCCTCCAAGGTCCAAAAGGAGTATGTTCGCTAGCTGTCCTCGTCATCCACTGCAGTTGCACTCTTCCAGTATGTCATAAGCGCACCAATCCTATTCTTCCTACAAGAAACAACCTATTCTTGTTAATAGTGCAAGCAAGAATTTTGAGGAGCTACACCAATTCAATATACAAGACATTTGCCTCTGCTACACAAAACAAACATATTCTGGACCATCAGGAGGAGTACAAAGAATTTAGCAACCTGTGTCTATGTCTTTAAAGCATGCACACATGGTTTTCAAAATCTTCAACCCCCTAGATTTAGCTTTACCATCCCTGGTATTGGTGCATTTTCACACCAATTACTTTCACCTAACTGATAGATAGCAATCATCCTGAGGGTGCGAAATTACGACTGTCCGGCATGGAATTGGTGTCAGAAGTTACCTTAGTATATCATTCAAGGTCCAATGGGTGTGTAGCTGGGCCTAGGTCCTCTTCGTGCATTGCAGTCCCACTCATACTGTCTTTATAAGTATTGAAATCCTCTTCTATCTACAAGAAACAACCTAGCCTTGCCCACATTGCAAGCAAGAATTTGGGCACAATGCAGATTCAAAGTGGATCCACCACTTAGTGAAAAATCCAGCGGTGGGGTCCTCCAGTTGGCCAAAAATCCAGAGGCGGGGAGCTCCATGCGGTGCAAAATACAGCGACTGACTTCTCCACGCAGTTTAAAATCCAGCGGCGGGGTCTTCCACATGGTTAAAAATCCAGCGGCGAGGATCTGCACTTGGTCAAATTCTAGCAACTGGGTCCTTTGCACGATCTAAAGTCCACTGTCAGGGTCTTCCACATAGCCCAAGTTGGGTCATCCAGGTCGTGCAAAGTCAAATGGCAGGGTCCTATGACTCCTACAAAAAAACATCTATTCTTGCTCACCGTGCAAGCAAGAATTTGGGGCGCAACACCGAATCGAGTAGAAGACATTCGCCTCGGCTACACATAACAAAAAAATTCTGGACCATCAGGGTGAGGAAAATGATTTTAACATTTATGTGGGCCTTCAAACCATGCAGCCAGCTATCCATCTCCAGAATTGGTGCATTTTTCACACCAATTACTTTCACCTCAGTGAAAGATATCAAACCACCTGATGGTCCAGAAATTCCAACTGTCCGGCATGAAAATGCTTTGAAAATTTACTTTTACTTTAATGTGTTCCTCCAAGGTCCAAAAGAAGTATGTTCGAAACGCGGTCCTCGTCATCCACTGCAGTTGCACTCTTCCAGTACTGTATATCAAAAGCGCACCAATCCTATTCTTCCTACAAGAAACAACCTATTCTTGCTAATAGTGCAAGCAAGAATTTTGAGGAGCTACACCAATTCAATATACGAGACATTTGCCTCTGCTACACAAAACAAACATATTCTGGACCATCAGGAGGAGTACAAAGAATTTAGCAACCTGTGTCTATGTCTTTAAAGCATGCACACATGATATAAAAAATGGCCCTCTTCAATGCGGTATAGCCAGCTAGCCATCTCCAGAATTGCCGGATTTCATTTTCACACCAATTACTTTTGCCTCACTGAAAGATATTAAACCACCTAATGGTCCAGAAATTCCAACTGTCCGGCATGAGAATGCTTTGAAAATTTACTTTTACCTTAATGTGTTCCTCCAAGGTCCAAAGGGAGTATGTTACAGCCTTGTCCTCGTCATCCACTGCAGTTGCACTCTTCTAGTATGTCGTGAGCGCACCAATCCTATTCTTCCTACAAGAAACAACCTATTCTTGCTAATAGTGCAAGCAAGAATTTTGAGGAGCTACACCAATTCAATATACAAGACATTTGCCTCCGCTACACAAAACAAACATATTCTGGACCATCAGGAGGAGTACAAAGAATTTAGCAACCTGTGTCTATGTCTTTAAAGCATGCACACATGGTTTTCAAAAATCTTCAACCCCTAGATTTAGCTTTACCATCTCTGGTATTGGTGCATTTTCACACCAATTACTTTCACCTAACTGATAGATAGCAATCATCCTGAGGGTGCGAAATTACGACTGTCCGGCATGGAATTGGTGTCAGAAGTTACCTTAGTATATCATTCCAAGGTCCAATGGGTGTGTAGCTGGGCCTAGGTCCTCTTCGTCCATTGCAGTCCCACTCATACTGTCTTTACAAGTATTGAAATCCTCTTCTATCTACAAGAAACAACCTAGCCTTGCCCACATTGCAAGCAAGAATTTGGGCACAATGCAGATTCAAAGTGGATCCACCACTTAGTGAAAAATCCAGCGGTGGGGTCCTCCAGTTGGCCAAAAATCCAGAGGCGGGAGCTCCATGCGGTGCAAAATACAGCGACTGACTTCTCCACGCAGTTTAAAATCCAGCGGCGGGGTCTTCCACATGGTTAAAAATCAGCGGCGAGGATCTGCACTTGGTCCAAATTCTAGCAACTGGGTCCTTTGCACGATCTAAAGTCCACTGTCAGGGTCTTCCACATAGCCCAAGTTGGGTCATCCAGTTCGTGCAAAGTCAAATGGCAGGGTCCTATGACTCCTACAAAAAACCATCTATTCTTGCTCACCGTGCAAGCAAGAATTTGAGGCGCAACACCGAATCGAAGTAGAAGACATTCGCCTCGGCTACACATAACATAAAAATTCTGGACCATCAGGGTGAGGGAAAATGATTTTAACATTTATGTGGGCCTTCAAACCATGCAGCCAGCTATCCATCTCCAGAATTGGTGCATTTTCACACCAATTACTTTCACCTCAGTGAAAGATATCAAACCACCTGATGGTCCAGAAATTCCAACTGTCCGGCATGAAAATGCTTTGAAAATTTACTTTTACCTTAATGTGTTCCTCCAAGGTCCAAAGGAGTATGTTACTAGCCTGGTCCTCGTCATCCACTGCAGTTGCACTCTTCCAGTACTGTATATCATAAGCGCACCAATCCTATTCTTCCTACAAGAAACAACCTATTCTTGCTAATAGTGCAAGCAAGAATTTTGAGGAGCTACACCAATTCAATATACAAGACATTTGCCTCTGCTACACAAAACAAACATATTCTGGACCATCAGGAGGAGTACAAAGAATTTAGCAACCTGTGTCTATGTCTTTAAAGCATGCACACATGATATAAAAAATGGCCCTCTTCAATGCGGTATAGCCAGCTAGCCATCTCCAGAATTGCCGGATTTCATTTTCACACCAATTACTTTTGCCTCACTGAAAGATATTAAACCACCTAATGGTCCAGAAATTCCAACTGTCCGGCATGAAAATGCTTTGAAAATTTACTTTTACCTTAATGTGTTCCTCCAAGGTCCAAAGGAGTATGTTACTTAGCCTTGTCCTCGTCATCCACTGCAGTTGCACTCTTCTAGTATGTCGTGGCGCACCAATCCTATTCTTCCTACAAGAAACAACCTATTCTTGCTAATAGTGCAAGCAAGAATTTTGAGAGCTACACCAATTCAATATACAAGACATTTGCCTCAGCTACACAAAACAAACATATTCTGGACCATCAGGAGGAGTACAAAGAATTTAGCAACCTGTGTCTATGTCTTTAAAGCATGCACACATGGTTTTCAAAAATCTTCAACCCCCTAGATTTAGCTTTACCATCTCTGGTATTGGTGCATTTTTCACACCAATTACTTTCACCTAACTGATAGATAGCAATCATCCTGAGGGTGCGAAATTACGACTGTCCGGCATGGAATTGGTGTCAGAAGTTACCTTAGTATATAATTCCAAGGTCCAATGGGTGTGTAGCTGGGCCTAGGTCCTCTTCGTCCATTGCAGTCCCACTCATACTGTCTTTACAAGTATTGAAATCCTCTTCTATCTACAGAAACAACCTAGCCTTGCCCACATTGCAAGCAAGAATTTGGGCACAATGCAGATTCAAAGTGGATCCACCACTTAGTGAAAAATCCAGCGGTGGGGTCCTCCAGTTGGCCAAAAATCCAGGCGGGAGCTCCATGCGGTGCAAAATACAGCGACTGACTTCTCCACGCAGTTTAAAATCCAGCGGCGGGGTCTTCCACATGGTTAAAAATCCAGCGAGGATCTGCACTTGGTCCAAATTCTAGCAACTGGGTCCTTTGCACGATCTAAAGTCCACTGTCAGGGTCTTCCACACTAGCCCAAGTTGGGTCATCCAGTTCGTGCAAAGTCAAATGGCAGGGTCCTATGACTCCTACAAAAAACATCTATTCTTGCTCACCGTGCAAGCAAGAATTTGGGCAGCAACACCGAATCGAAGTAGAAGACATTCGCCTCGGCTACACATAACAAAAAATTCTGGACCATCAGGGTGAGGAAAATGATTTTAACATTTATGTGGGCCTTCAAACCATGCAGCCAGCTATCCATCTCCAGAATTGGTGCATTTTCACACCAATTACTTTCACCTCAGTGAAAGATATCAAACTACCTGATGGTCAGAAATTCCAACTGTCCGGCATGAAAACGCTTTGAAAATGTACCTTTAACCTTAATGTGTTCCTCCAAGGTCCAAAGGGAGTATGTTACACAGCGCTGTCCTCGTCATCCACTGCATTTGCACTCTTCCAGTACTGTATATCATAGCGCACCAATCCTATTCTTCCTACAAGAAACAACCTATTCTTGCTAATAGTGCAAGCAAGAATTTTGAGGAGCTACACCAATTCAATATACAAGACATTTGCCTCTGCTACACAAAACAAACATATTCTGGACCATCAGGAGGAGTACAAAGGAATTTAACAACCTGTGTCTATGTCTTTAAAGCATGCACACATGGTTTTCAAAAATCTTCAACCCCTAGATTTAGCTCTTACCATCTCTGGTATTGGTGCATTTTCACACCAATTACTTTTACCTAACTGATAGATAGCAATCATCCTGAGGGTGCGAAATTACGACTGTCCGGCATGGAATTGGTGTCAGAGTTACCTTAGTATATCATTCCAAGGTCCAATGGGTGTGTAGCTGGGCCTAAGGTCCTCTTCAGTCCATTGCAGTCCCACTCATACTGTCTTTACAAGTATTGAAATCCTCTTCTATCTACAAGAAACAACCTAGCCTTACCCACATTGCAAGAAGTAAGAATTTGGGCACAATGCAGATTCAAAGTGGATCCACCACTTAGTGAAAAATCCAGCGGTGGGGTCCTCCAGTTGGCCAAAAATCCAGAGGCGGGAGCTCCATGCGGTGCAAATACAGCGACTGACTTCTCCACGCAGTTTAAAATCCAAGCGGGAGGTCTTCCACATGGTTAAAAAATCCAGTGGCGAGGATCTGCACTTGGTCCAAATTCCTAGCAACTGGGTCCTTTGCACGATCTAAAGTCCACTGTCAGGGTCTTCCACATAGCCCAAGTTGGGTCATCCAGTTCGTGCAAAGTCAAATGGCAGGGTCCTATGGCTCCTACAAAAACCATCTATTCTTGCTCACCGTGCAAGCAAGAATTTGGGGCGCAACACCGAATCGAAGTAGAAGACATTACGCCTCGGCTACACATAACATAAAAATTCTGGACCATCAGGGTGAGGAAAATGATTTTAACATTTATGTGGGCCTTCAAACCATGCAGCCAGCTATCCATCTCCAGAATTGGTGCATTTTTCACACCAATTACTTTCACCTCAGTGAAAGATATCAAACCACCTGATGGTCCAGAAATTCCAACTGTCCGGCATGAAAATGCTTTGAAAATTTACTTTTACCTTAATGTGTTCCTCAAGGTCCAAAGGAGTATGTTACCTAGCGCGTCCTCGTCATCCACTGCAGTTGCACTCTTCCAGTATATCATAAGCGCACCAATCCTATTCTTCCTACAAGAAACAACCTATTCTTGCTAATAGTGCAAGCAAAGAATTTTGAGGAACTACACCAATTCAATATACAAGACATTTGCCTCTGCTACACAAAACAAACATATTCTGGACCATCAGGAGGAGTACAAAGAATTTAGCAACCTGTGTCTATGTCTTTAAAGCATGCACACATGGTTTCAAAAATCTTCAACCCCCTAGATTTAGCTTTACCATCTCTGGTATTGGTGCATTTTCACACCAATTACTTTCACCTAACTGATAGATAGCAATCATCCTGAGGG
>JAKVIS010003219.1:0-10860 GCA_033119425.1 Bufotes viridis
CAAAACACATATTTTGTTCTGGGGTGAAATTAATTTTGCAAAATAGCAATACCCTGAATCTGGTGTCCCAGCAGTTGCAGGCCAGATTTCATAGTGTCCGCTAAAACATATATTTTGTTCTGGGGTGAAATTAATCTGGCAAAATAGCAATACCCTGATTCTGGTGTCCCAGCAGTTGCAGGCCAGATTTCATAGTGTCTGCTAAAACATATATTTTGTTCTGGGGTGAAATTAATCTGGCAAAATAGCAATACCCTGATTCTGGTGTCCCAGCAGTTGCAGGCCAGATTTCATAGTGTCTGCCAAAACACATATTTTGTTCTGGGGTGAAATTAATCTTTGCAAAATAGCAATACCCTGATTCTGGTGTCCCAGCAGTTGCAGGCCAGATTTCATAGTGTCCGCTAAAACATATATTTTGTTCTGGGGTGAAATTAATCTGGCAAAATAGCAATACCCTGATTCTGGTGTCCCAGCAGTTGCAGGCCAGATTTCATAGTGTCCGCTAAAACATATATTTTGTTCTGGGGTGAAATTAATCTGGCAAAATAGCAATACCCTGAATCTGGTGTCCCAGCAGTTGCAGGCCAGATTTCATAGTGTCTGCTAAAACATATATTTTGTTCTGGGGTGAAATTAATCTGGCAAAATAGCAATACCCTGAATCTGGTGTCCCAGCAGTTGCAGGCCAGATTTCATAGTGTCTGCCAAAACACATATTTTGTTCTGGGGTGAAATTAATCTGGCAAAATAGCAATACCCTGAATCTGGTGTCCCAGCAGTTGCAGGCCAGATTTCATAGTGTCTGCCAAAACACATATTTTGTTCTGGGGTGAAATTAATTTTGCAAAATAGCAATACCCTGATTCTGGTGTCCCAGCAGTTGCAGGCCAGATTTCATAGTGTCCGCTAAAACATATATTTTGTTCTGGGGTGAAATTAATCTGGCAAAATAGCAATACCCTGATTCTGGTGTCCCAGCAGTTGCAGGCCAGATTTCATAGTGTCTGCCAAAACATATATTTTGTTCTGGGGTGAAATTAATCTGGCAAAATAGCAATACCCTGAATCTGGTGTCCCAGCAGTTGCAGGCCAGATTTCATAGTGTCTGCCAAAACATATATTTTGTTCTGGGGTGAAATTAATCTGGCAAAATAGCAATACCCTGATTCTGGTGTCCCAGCAGTTGCAGGCCAGATTTCATAGTGTCTGCCAAAACACATATTTTGTTCTGGGGTGAAATTAATTTTGCAAAATAGCAATACCCTGAATCTGGTGTCCCAGCAGTTGCAGGCCAGATTTCATAGTGTCCGCTAAAACATATATTTTGTTCTGGGGTGAAATTAATCTGGCAAAATAGCAATACCCTGATTCTGGTGTCCCAGCAGTTGCAGGCCAGATTTCATAGTGTCTGCCAAAACACATATTTTGTTCTGGGGTGAAATTAATCTGGCAAAATAGCAATACCCTGATTCTGGTGTCCCAGCAGTTGCAGGCCAGATTTCATAGTGTCTGCCAAAACACATATTTTGTTCTGGGGTGAAATTAATCTGGCAAAATAGCAATACCCTGATTCTGGTGTCCCAGCAGTTGCAGGCCAGATTTCATAGTGTCTGCCAAAACACATATTTTGTTCTGGGGTGAAATTAATCTGGCAAAATAGCAATACCCTGATTCTGGTGTCCCAGCAGTTGCAGGCCAGATTTCATAGTGTCTGCCAAAACACATATTTTGTTCTGGGGTGAAATTAATCTGGCAAAATAGCAATACCCTGATTCTGGTGTCCCAGCAGTTGCAGGCCAGATTTCATAGTGTCTGCCAAAACACATATTTTGTTCTGGGGTGAAATTAATCTGGCAAAATAGCAATACCCTGATTCTGGTGTCCCAGCAGTTGCAGGCCAGATTTCATAGTGTCTGCTAAAACATATATTTTGTTCTGGGGTGAAATTAATCTGGCAAAATAGCAATACCCTGATTCTGGTGTCCCAGCAGTTGCAGGCCAGATTTCATAGTGTCTGCCAAAACACATATTTTGTTCTGGGGTGAAATTAATTTTGCAAAATAGCAATACCCTGAATCTGGTGTCCCAGCAGTTGCAGGCCAGATTTCATAGTGTCTGCCAAAACATATATTTTGTTCTGGGGTGAAATTAATCTGGCAAAATAGCAATACCCTGATTCTGGTGTCCCAGCAGTTGCAGGCCAGATTTCATAGTGTCTGCCAAAACACATATTTTGTTCTGGGGTGAAATTAATTTTGGCAAAATAGCAATACCCTGAATCTGGTGTCCCAGCAGTTGCAGGCCAGATTTCATAGTGTCCGCCAAAACATATATTTTGTTCTGGGGTGAAATTAATCTGGCAAAATAGCAATACCCTGATTCTGGTGTCCCAGCAGTTGCAGGCCAGATTTCATAGTGTCTGCCAAAACACATATTTTGTTCTGGGGTGAAATTAATCTGGCAAAATAGCAATACCCTGATTCTGGTGTCCCAGCAGTTGCAGGCCAGATTTCATAGTGTCTGCCAAAACATATATTTTGTTCTGGGGTGAAATTAATCTGGCAAAATAGCAATACCCTGATTCTGGTGTCCCAGCAGTTGCAGGCCAGATTTCATAGTGTCTGCCAAAACACATATTTTGTTCTGGGGTGAAATTAATTTTGGCAAAATAGCAATACCCTGATTCTGGTGTCCCAGCAGTTGCAGGCCAGATTTCATAGTGTCTGCCAAAACATATATTTTGTTCTGGGGTGAAATTAATCTGGCAAAATAGCAATACCCTGATTCTGGTGTCCCAGCAGTTGCAGGCCAGATTTCATAGTGTCTGCCAAAACACATATTTTGTTCTGGGGTGAAATTAATCTGGCAAAATAGCAATACCCTGATTCTGGTGTCCCAGCAGTTGCAGGCCAGATTTCATAGTGTCCGCCAAAACATATATTTTGTTCTGGGGTGAAATTAATCTGGCAAAATAGCAATACCCTGATTCTGGTGTCCCAGCAGTTGCAGGCCAGATTTCATAGTGTCTGCCAAAACACATATTTTGTTCTGGGGTGAAATTAATCTGGCAAAATAGCAATACCCTGATTCTGGTGTCCCAGCAGTTGCAGGCCAGATTTCATAGTGTCTGCCAAAACACATATTTTGTTCTGGGGTGAAATTAATCTGGCAAAATAGCAATACCCTGATTCTGGTGTCCCAGCAGTTGCAGGCCAGATTTCATAGTGTCTGCCAAAACACATATTTTGTTCTGGGGTGAAATTAATCTGGCAAAATAGCAATACCCTGATTCTGGTGTCCCAGCAGTTGCAGGCCAGATTTCATAGTGTCTGCTAAAACATATATTTTGTTCTGGGGTGAAATTAATCTGGCAAAATAGCAATACCCTGATTCTGGTGTCCCAGCAGTTGCAGGCCAGATTTCATAGTGTCTGCCAAAACACATATTTTGTTCTGGGGTGAAATTAATTTTGCAAAATAGCAATACCCTGAATCTGGTGTCCCAGCAGTTGCAGGCCAGATTTCATAGTGTCTGCTAAAACATATATTTTGTTCTGGGGTGAAATTAATCTGGCAAAATAGCAATATCCATGATTCTAGTGGTCCCAGCTGTGTCTGGCAAATAGATTTCACAGGGGTCGGCCAAAACACATATTTTAGTTCTGGGGTAAAATGCAATTGGCAGAAATAGCTTAATGCCACAGATCTGCTGTCCCCAGCTGTTGCAGGACATGATTTTCATAGTGTCATGCCAGAAACACATATTTCGTTCTGGGGTGACGTTCATTTTGCAATATAGTACCACTTGAATCTGTGTAGTCCCAAGCATGCAGCTGTCACGTTTCATAGTGTCCGCCAAACACATGTTTTGTTCTCTGGGGTGACATTCAGTTGCCACAATAGCAATACCCTGAATCTGGTGTCCCAAGCTGTTGCATGGCCGACGATTTCATAGTATCCAGGTCACAACATATATTTTGCTCCTGGGGTGACATTACAATTGCCAAAATAGCACTACCTGAATCTGGTGTCCCAGCTGTTGCAGATCCAAGATTCATAGTAGCAGCCACAAACACATATTTTGATTCTTGGGTGACATGTCAGCTGCAACAGAAATAACACTCTGAATCTGGTGTCCCAGCTAAAGCTGCAGGCCGGGATTCATAGTTGTCTTGCAAAAAACATATATTTTGTGTTCTGGCGCGTGAAGATGCGACTGCCAACAGAGCAATGACCTCTGATCTCTGTGGTTCCAAAGCAGGCAATGGCCAGAGTTCATAGTGTCATGCCAACACTATGTCTTGTTCTGGGGCGACATTCAATTGCCAAATAGCAATACCCTGAATCTGGTGTCCCAGCTAGTTGCAGGCCAGATTTCATAGTGTCCGTCAAAACATATATTTTGTTCTGGGGTGAAATTCAGTGCCAAAATAGCACAACTCTGATTCTGAGTGTCCCAGCAGTTGCAGGACAGGATTCATAGTTCACAAAAACACATGATATTTAATTCTGGTGAAATTTAATCTGGCAAAATAGCAATATCCCTGAATCTGGTGTCTCAGCAGTTGCAGGCCAGATTCATAGTGTCACACAAAACATATATTTTGTTCTGGGGTGAAATTAATTTGCAAAAATAGCAATACCCTGAATCTGGTGTCCCAGCAGTTGCAGGCCAGATTTATAGTATCCTTAAAACATATATTTTGTTCTGGGGTGAAATTAATTGGCAAAATAGCAATACCCTGATTCCTGATGTCTCAGCAGCTGCAGGCCAGATTTCATAGTCGTCCGCCAGAACATATATATTGTTCCTGGGTGAAATTCAATTGCCAAAATAGCACATCCTGAATCTGGTGTCCCAGCTGTGTTGCAGGCACAGATTGCATAGTGTCCAAAACATATATTTTGTACTAGGGTGAAATTAATCTGGCCAAATAGCAATACCCTGATTCTGGTACTCAGCTAGCTTGTAGGCCGATTTCATAGTGTCTGCCAAACATATATTTTGTTCTGGGGTGACATTAATTTGGCAAAATAGCATGCACCTGAATCTGGTGTCCAGTAGTTGCAGGCCAGATTTATCAGTGTCACTAAAACATATATTTTGTTGCTGGGATGAAATTAAATTAGCAAAATATAGCAGCTACCTGAATCTGGTGTCTCAGCAGCTGCAGATACAGATTTCATAGTGTCCGCTAGAACATATAGTTTTGTTCTGGGAGTGAACATTCATTGGCAAAATAAGTACACTGATTCTGGATGTCCCAGCCAGTTGCAGGCTCAGGATTTCATAGTGTCCGTAAAAACATATATTTGTTCTGGTGTAGAAATTCAGCTACAAAATAGCAATCACCCTGAATCTAGTGGTCCAGCAGTTGCAGGCCAGATTATAGTGTCTCGCCAAAACACATATCTTTGTTCTAAGGGGTGAAATTCAATGCCAAAATAGCAATACCCTGAATCTGGTGTCCGGCAGTTGTAGGCCAGATTTCATGAGTGTCCACTAAACACATATTTTTGTTCTGGGGTAGAAATTAATCTGGCAAAATAAGCGAATACCCTGTAGATCTGGTGTCCCAGCAGTTGCAGGCCAGGATTTCAGTGTCCACAAAACACATATTTTGTTCTGGGGTGAAATTAATCTGCGAAATAGCAATACCCTGAATCTAGTGTCCCAGCAGTTGCAGGCCCGATTTACAGTAGTGTCAGTAAAAACATATATTTTGTTCTGGGGTGAAATTCAATTGCACAAATAGCAATACCCTGAATCTGAGTGTCCCAGCAGTTGCAGGCCAGATTTCATAGTGTCCGCTAAAACATATTTCGTGTCTGGGTGAAATTAATTTGACAAAATAGCAATACTTTGACCTGGTGTCCCAGCAGCTTGCAGGCCGATTTATAGTGTCCGCTCAAACATGTATTTCGATTCTGGGGTGAAATTCGATGCCAATAGCAATACCCTGAATCTGGTGGTCTCAGCTGTTGCGAGTCAGACTATATGTCCGCAAAGCATATTTGTTCTGGGGTGAATTAATCTGGCAAAATGAATGCCCTGATTCTGGTGTCCCAGCAGTTTGCAGGCCAGAGTTCATAGTGTCGCTAAAACACATATTTTGTTCTGGGGTGTAATTAATTGGCCAAAATAGCAATATCCCTGAGTCTGGTGTCTCCAGCAGTAGCAGGCCAGATTTACAGTGTCTGCTCAAACATATACTTTTGTTCTGGGGTGAAATTAATTGCAAAAATATCTACTGATCTCCGATGTCCCAGCAGCTTGCAGAGCCACGTTTCATAGTGTCTGCATAAAAACATGTATTCTGTCTGGGGTGACATTAGTGTGCAAATAGCAATACCTGAATCTGGTGTCCCTTTAGCTGTTGCAGCCAGATTTCATAGTGCATCCGCCGTACACATATTTTTGTTCTGGGGTGATTCAAGTTGCCAAAAGAGCGTGTCCTGAATCTGGTGTCCCAGCTGTCAGGTAGGCTTTCAGATTCCCTGATATCCGCCAAAACAATATATTTTTGTTCTGGGGTGAAATTCAGCTGCCAAGAATAGCAATACCTCCTGGGAATCCGGTGGTCCCAGCTGTGGCTGGCAGATTTCATGAGTGTCATGCCAACACATTTTGTTCTGGGAGTAACAACTCATTGCCAAACAGCAATTACCCTGGAATACCAATGTGTCCACAGCTAGTGCGGCTGGATTTACGAGGGTGTCCGCCAAAAACATATATTTTTGTTCTAGAGTGAGATGAATTGGGTACCAAAAATAACACAACCTCTGAATCTAGTGTGTCCGCAGTGCTATAGTGCGACCGATTCTTGACCGCACAAACATATATTCTGTTCTGGGTGAATTAAATCTGGCAGCATATACCCCTGATTCTGGTGTCCAGCAGCTGTGGCAGGCCGACGTTCCAGCAGTGTCCGCCAAACACATATTTTGTCTCTAGAGTGAAATTAATTTGACAAAATAGCAATACCCTGAATCTGGTGTCCCAGCTGCTCAGGCCAGTGATTTCATAGTGTCCAGCCAAACACATATTTTATTCTGAGTGAAATTAATTGCCAAAATAGCAAATACCCTGATATCCCTGGTGTCCCAGCAGTTGCTAGACAGATTTCTATAGTGTCTGCCACAAAACACATATTTTGTTCTGGGGTGAAATTAATTGCAAAATACAATGACCTCGACTCTGGTGTCCCAGCAGTTGCAAGTGAATTTCCATAGTGTCTAGCCAAACACATATTTTGTTCTGGGGTGAAATTAATCTGGCAAAATAGCAATACTCCTGATTCTGGTGTCCCAGCAGTTGCAGGCTCAGATGTCATAGTGTCTGCCAAAACACATATTTTGTTCTGGGTGAAATTAAATCTGCAAAATAGCAATACTCCTGAATCTGGGTGTCCCAGCAGTTGCAGGCCAGATTCATAGTGTCCGCCAAAACATATATTGCTTTCTGAGGTGAAATTAACTTTACAAAATAGCAATACCCTGAATCTGGTGTCCCAGCAGTTGCAGGCCAGATTTCATAGTGTCTGCACAAACATATATTTTGTTCTGAAAGTGGAATTAATCTGACAAAATGGCAATACCCTGAATCTGGTGTCCCAGCAGCTGGCAGGTCAGATTATAATAGTGATCCGCCAAAACATATATTTTGTCTCTGGGGTGAAATTAAATTGCAAAATAGCAATACCCTCTAATCTGTGTCCCAGCAGTTGCAGGCCAGATTTCATGTGTCCGCCAAAACATATATTTTGTTCTGGGGTGAAATTAATCTTGCAAAATAGCAATACCTCTGAATCTGATGTCCCGGCAGCTGCAGGCCAGATTTCATAGTGTCTGCCAAAACATATATTTTGTTCTGGGTGAAATTAATCTGGCAAAATAGCAATACCTCTGAATCTGGGATCCAGCAGTTGCAGGCTAGACTTGATAAGTTCGGCCAAACACATATTTTGTTCTGGGGTGAAATTAATTTTTGCAAAATAGCAATACTCCTAATCTGAGGTGTCCCAGCAGTTGCAGGCCATGATTTCATAGTGTCCGCTAAAACATATATTTTGTTCTGGGGTGAAATTAATCTGCCAAAATAGCAATACCCTGATTCTGGTGTCCCAGCAGTTGCAGGCCAGATTCATAGTGTCTGCCAAAACACATATTTTGTTCTGGGGTGAAATTAATTTTGCAAAATAGCAATACCCTGAATCTGGTGTCCCAGCAGTTGCAGGCCAGATTTCATAGTGTCTGCTAAAACATATATTTTGTTCTGGGGTGAAATTAATCTGTGCAAAATAGCAATACCCTGATTCTGGTGTCCCAGCAGAGTTGCAAGCCAGATTTCATAAGTGTCCGCCAAAACACATATTTTTGTTCTGGGGTGAAATTAATCTGGCAAAATAGCAATACTCTGATTCTGGTGTCCCAGCAGTTGCAGGCCAGATTTTATAGTGTCTACCAAAAACACATATTTTGTTCTGGGTGAAATTAATTTTTAAAATAATAATACCCTGATTCTGGATTGTGTGCCCATTTGCAGTTGCAGGCCAGATTTCATAGTGTCGTACAAACACTTACTTTTTGCCCTGGAGTGAAATGAATCTGGCAAAATAGCTTAATACCCTGATTCTGGTGTCCGCAGCAGTTGCAGGCCAGATTTCATAGTGTCTGCCAAAACACATATTTTGTTCTGGGGTGAAATTAATCTGGCAAAATAGCAATACCCTGATTCTGGTGTCCCAGCAGTTGCAGGCCAGATTTCATAGTGTCGAAATTAATCTGGCAAAATAGCAATACCCTGATTCTGGTGTCCCAGCAGTTGCAGGCCAGATTTCATAGTGTCTGCCAAAACACATATTTTGTTCTGGGGTGAAATTAATCTGGCAAAATAGCAATACCCTGATTCTGGTGTCCCAGCAGTTGCAGGCCAGATTTCATAGTGTCTGCCAAAACACATATTTTGTTCTGGGGTGAAATTAATCTGGCAAAATAGCAATACCCTGATTCTGGTGTCCCAGCAGTTGCAGGCCAGATTTCATAGTGTCTGCCAAAACATATATTTTGTTCTGGGGTGAAATTAATCTGGCAAAATAGCAATACCCTGATTCTGGTGTCCCAGCAGTTGCAGGCCAGATTTCATAGTGTCTGCCAAAAACACATATTTTGTTCTGGGGTGAAATTAATCTGGCAAAATAGCAATACCCTGATTCTGGTGTCCCAGCAGTTGCAGGCCAGATTTCATAGTGTCTGCCAAAACACATATTTTGTTCTGGGGTGAAATTAATCTGGCAAAATAGCAATACCCTGATTCTGGTGTCCCAGCAGTTGCAGGCCAGATTTCATAGTGTCTGCCAAAACACATATTTTGTTCTGGGGTGAAATTAATCTGGCAAAATAGCAATACCCTGATTCTGGTGTCCCAGCAGTTGCAGGCCAGATTTCATAGTGTCTGCCAAAACACATATTTTGTTCTGGGGTGAAATTAATTTTGCAAAATAGCAATACCCTGATTCTGGTGTCCCAGCAGTTGCAGGCCAGATTTCATAGTGTCTGCCAAAACATATATTTTGTTCTGGGGTGAAATTAATCTGGCAAAATAGCAATACCCTGATTCTGGTGTCCCAGCAGTTGCAGGCCAGATTTCATAGTGTCTGCCAAAACACATATTTTGTTCTGGGGTGAAATTAATCTGGCAAAATAGCAATACCCTGATTCTGGTGTCCCAGCAGTTGCAGGCCAGATTTCATAGTGTCTGCCAAAACACATATTTTGTTCTGGGGTGAAATTAATCTGGCAAAATAGCAATACCCTGATTCTGGTGTCCCAGCAGTTGCAGGCCAGATTTCATAGTGTCTGCCAAAACACATATTTTGTTCTGGGGTGAAATTAATCTGGCAAAATAGCAATACCCTGATTCTGGTGTCCCAGCAGTTGCAGGCCAGATTTCATAGTGTCTGCCAAAACACATATTTTGTTCTGGGGTGAAATTAATCTGGCAAAATAGCAATACCCTGATTCTGGTGTCCCAGCAGTTGCAGGCCAGATTTCATAGTGTCTGCCAAAACACATATTTTGTTCTGGGGTGAAATTAATCTGGCAAAATAGCAATACCCTGATTCTGGTGTCCCAGCAGTTGCAGGCCAGATTTCATAGTGTCTGCCAAAACACATATTTTGTTCTGGGGTGAAATTAATCTGGCAAAATAGCAATACCCTGATTCTGGTGTCCCAGCAGTTGCAGGCCAGATTTCATAGTGTCTGCCAAAACACATATTTTTGTTCTGGGGTGAAATTAATCTGGCAAAATAGCAATACCCTGATTCTGGTGTCCCAGCAGTTGCAGGCCAGATTTCATAGTGTCTGCCAAAACACATATTTTGTTCTGGGGTGAAATTAATCTGGCAAAATAGCAATACCCTGATTCTGGTGTCCCAGCAGTTGCAGGCCAGATTTCATAGTGTCTGCCAAAACACATATTTTGTTCTGGGGTGAAATTAATCTGGCAAAATAGCAATACCCTGATTCTGGTGTCCCAGCAGTTGCAGGCCAGATTTCATAGTGTCTGCCAAAAACACATATTTTGTTCTGGGGTGAAATTAATTTTGGCAAAATAGCAATACCCTGATTCTGGTGTCCCAGCAGTTGCAGGCCAGATTTCATAGTGTCTGCCAAAACATATATTTTGTTCTGGGGTGAAATTAATCTGGCAAAATAGCAATACCCTGATTCTGGTGTCCCAGCAGTTGCAGGCCAGATTTCATAGTGTCTGCCAAAACACATATTTTGTTCTGGGGTGAAATTAATCTGGCAAAATAGCAATACCCTGATTCTGGTGTCCCAGCAGTTGCAGGCCA
>JAKVIS010003220.1:0-18344 GCA_033119425.1 Bufotes viridis
ACATATCTGGTTTTAACCCGCCCATCAAATTAGTTGACTCGCGTTTACATCGCCGCTCTATCGTTTCCTGCAGGATGTTCCATCAGAACTGCTTACTAAGTATTCACAGTCCAGTGATACCAGATTCGGCAGGTCGCTGGGATCTGACCCGGTTATGTGAAGATGGTCGGCACCACGGCATATAATGCCTGGTTTCGGGCAGACAGAATGATAACCTACGCCACGAGTAGTTTTAATCCGGCAGTAACAGTATAATGCTAGTGGATTTCCCCTAACCGGCCCATCCTGCTCAATATCAATCATAAATTCGTTCACATTCCATTGTCATGGCTGCTGTAACGTCTGACCAGTTTTTCTGGTGAATGACTGACATAGGTATTTGAGCAAGAATTTAGAGTTTCAAGGATCTCTGAAGATATAAATTAAAAATAAATTTCTGAGACTGGGTTGTGGTTAAACTGACACGACTAGGTTGGCAAAGAGATTTTGAGAGTAAAATGCTGCTTTTGTGTACATTAAAATTTATTTTGGTGTTGGCTGTCAAAAGGACAGTCAACAGTAACAGGAGACAAAAACACCTTAAAAGTCAGTGCGGACAGGTGGACCAATCTTGCTAATCAATAAGTAGATGAAAAAAATTAGTCTCTACGAAAAATGTGTGACAGCATCTCAGGTACCCTCTCTAGTGAGATTAAATAAACAAAGAACATATGTTTGTATGTGTAATGTAGACCATTCCTGTGGTTTCAATCTCAGACAATAAACACCAGAAGGACTCTGTCAGGTTGCCCTGCTGGCTATATAGCAGGAAGTGCCTCGAAGGCTATATCTGTTAACTTCTTTTGGGGCAAAATCCTCATATAGTCTGATTGCTGGTACATAATCTGTGAGCAGTGTGTGGCACCCTAGAAAAAAATGGTTACTTCTTAAATTCATATCAATTCTGTTTTGAGAAGAAAGTGTTTCTGTAAGTAAATCAATTCCCTGCTGCTGTCTCTTGTCACGATATGGAAGGAGGATGTTGTCCTTTGATAGGATCACATCTTGACTGAAATGACGGAATTTATGAATAAGTACAGTGCTCTGAGTACCACAAAACTACAGTATATCAGTCAGGACGAGGATCCGTTTCAGAGTATATGTTGTGTCAGTAACCCAGTCTGTTTAGCTCCATAACATCAAGCCGGGGACACCAAAGCGCTGCAAGCAGAGTTTTTGGTGTCTGCGCCTCCAAAGCAGGAAGGAGAAGTGAAAGGGCAAACTGATGCGTTCTGAGCGGATCATACCTATTCAGAATGCATTGGGCTAAATTGATCTGTTTGGGCGAAGCTTACAGTGAGGAGCCCTGAAACGAATCTCAAAAACCGGACAAGAAAGCAGCTACGGTGAAAATAGCGCCGGCTGTGTATATGCGGTAGGTGGGTTTTAAGGCGTAAAATGTGGGCAGCAAATGTTTGTGCTGTCAGAACCATCGGAAATGGGTAACTTACTGCCTTATTTTCGCCATCACTCTATGATGGTGAATAGTGGATGAATGTTCAACTTAATAAGTCACATTAATGTTTAAATATTTTAGATACCCTATGTTAAAAACTATTACCAAGTTCTGGGTTTTAAAAAGTTCACAGTTTAAATAAGTTTCACCATCCATATTCTGAAAAACTCTCAGTCACTCTAATAATTGTGGGTCTGAAAATAAAAGTCATTCTTGCCAGGCAGGATGTTTCACGTATAAGTGATAACCTGTTAATTCGGCGGCATTTTGGCATTAAAACGTTGTGTGAAACTCTAACCAGCATCTGAGCATGGCTGTTCTTCTAATGGCAGTGAATGACATTCTGGAGTTGTGGACCTGAACAGCTGAATGAATTTGCTTTGATCTAACTAGACATGCCCATTTTTTTGAAATAAGAGTTCCATTTGGATGAATTCTGCACAAGAATGCAGTTATAGTAGTAAAAATTTCATTCTTTGTGAGCTTCTTTCAAAACCTGGCACTGTGGAATCCCAACTTAAGTTCTGTTACGGCACTGCAGTGTTTGAGACAAAAGAGATAGCAAAGACAAGCTGAGAATGGGAGAAGAGTGTTGTGGGCGGCATCTCTCTGGATTTTTCTCTGCAGTCTTTCAGGCTACTTTCACGTGAGCGCCTTTTCCGGCAGCTGTTCCATGGTGAACAGCCTGGCCGGATTCGGTACTGTGCTGGTGTATGCATGCTGCAGGTCGCTCTGACCTCATTGACATTAGTCGCGCTAATGTATTAGCCTTGATTGACGAATCTATATATTTTGGTATAAGACCTGTCAGTCAGGCCCGAGCCCAACACAAAGAAGACCCCATGACTCTCCCATTTCTGGTTCATTTTTAACCCTTTCTCTCAAGTACTGTTTGTATGAAACGCCTGAGGATTTCCTCTACCTGTCACTTCGGCTCAGCAGATTCTCCTAAACAAATTCTTTTTAAAGAGTTGTCCAAGCAAAAATATATGTTTCAAAATCTCTCAGCATGGTGAAAATAATTTAAGATATTGCAGACAGATTGTCCAATGATTTGCCATTTTGTGCCCCTGCTACCTAACCAATGGTGTCATGAACATGACTGGCGCGGCCAATCGCACTGTAACCACAGCAGTGCAGCATTTCCCACTGGGGAAAAGGCTTAAACTCTGAGTATCATATATATCGCCCTGGAATCCCAGAAAAATCATATAGCTAATAGAGCTTTTAAAAATACCCAAGTATTTATTGCCGATATAATTGTAGATGAAATGCTTAGGATACACTCCACGCCTTGAAAACATCGTCATAACGATGCGTAACAAACTTTGCGTTCTTGCGAAGCTGTCTACCTAATCTTCAACACACCTCTTATAAGGATATCTAACTACATAGTATTGTAGAAAACCTTCACCAGGTTTTTTTATATATTTAATTGAGCCAATGAGCATGGTTTGTCAGGCAAACATTGAACTAAACATGTTCTTTGTGTGGAAGGATCTCAGGTCCGTGTTGGTGTGGAGGTTCTTGACGATGGACATATTGTGATGAAGTTTGGGACATCAGGGTCTAGGAAAAAAATCATACACTGGGACCATTTACTAAAGTAAGGTTAAATTGAACAACCAATTATACAATGATTTTAACATTAACAAATGCATAAGCATAATCCAGCTGGCATTGTTTCTCATAAAATTGTTTATTTTGTTAAATACAATAAAAAAATACAAAAATAATAAATTCCGCGCTGTTAGTGCTCAAGGACCTGTCGGTTCTAGTTGTTGATAACTTATTTCCGGTTCATGGACTGTGCTCATCGTAACAAAAGCTATAGGAACATTCAAAAAAGAAAATTAAGCAAAATCGGATACTGCTTATTTGTTATCAGGCCATCAGTGATATTACGTTCATGATATATCTTTATCAAGTTTGTATGAGCATGTTTGAAATGACATGGGTCGAGAAGCGAATGAGCAGGCAGGAGCTGTGTGCTAGTAGTGGCATACGGTATGATTATGTCAAGATTTGTACCAAAGGAGTGAGTAGAAATTTTAGCTAAATTTGGTGTTATGTATTGTAGGCCTATAATTCTTAGTAATTATACACATCAAGCCTCTGACAGACTCGTAGACGTCCAGATCATGATAAAGTTGCAAACACAAAATTAATAGTATAATCAATAAATAAATATCAATTTTATTCAGTAATGTAATAAAAAATAATGGTGTGGCTTTGAAGGTGCTAAACATCAGGTGTGGAGTAGTTTTGAGCGGGACTGAGCGGGGTCGTTGTGCAATCAGGACAAATGGAGACCTAGTTTCTTTGGATTTTCTTTCGTGACATCTCTTTGGAAACAGCAAAACCGCACATCCTGGTAAGGCTGCCTTTTTATGGATGTATGGTCATGGCGAGCGACCAGTTCAGGTTCGGGTTTTTAGCGTCAACCTAGCCACGGCGATCAAGATGCTGCGGCTGCGATGGTCTGGTGGGTGACGGCTCATCACGCTGGTATGAAGCTCCCTGAGTGAACGGGAGCATTAAATGTGCATACTGTGCGGGATATTTTCATTTCATTGTTCCAAGATGCCTGAATCTTCTTATAATATTTTGCTGTTTGCGCCTGCGGATAAGAAATGTCGTACCCTGATCGATCTTATTGTTTGCCGCTCGTGTTATAGTCTTTCGACTGCAGCCAACGCACATCACCTACCTCTTGTAGACCACTGCAAGCCAGAGGTGATGCGCGGTATCGCAGAACCACGGTCTTCTTATCTATATCGCCTGCCATCATATTCTGCTCTAGACACGGCCGTTTCTATGGTTTTGAGTTTTCTTGGCAGGCATGGTAGTGTCGCGTTGGTTGGGCCAGCATTCCTGCTCATCAGTCTTGATTTATGCTTAAACCTCCACCACAGATTTCCGGAAACGTGCCATTGGTTGGTGCGCAATGTCTGGTTCGCGTAAACCGGCGGTGAGACGACCGGTAGGCGTCAGCGTGTGCTTGGGGTTAGTTTTGGTGCGCCGCGATTGTAATGACAATTTCAGATGCCTGGTGGATGACCGCATGTTTTATAAGATTGATAAATACCGTCTTCGGCGACTCACAGATACTGTCTCTATATCTAACAAATCGGCGGGCCGTGAGCTTTCAATGCGGATCGCTGGGCGTGGGTCGGCTGGTGATGCAATAGTTTTGACCTCTAATTTTTTTAATTTTGAGGCGCAGGATATGTAATATAACAATTCTTCATTTGTTGGTGAAGTGAAATATATTGGTATGCAAAGAAAAACGTTCTGACATTAACAGTACATAAAATGGGTGAAGTAACAGTGAGTCAATATAATTCTAGGCAGTTTTCTATCACCACAAGAATGACAGGTCTGAAACTATCACATGCAATCTGTTTGATGCGGTTCACTGCTGGAAAATGTGGCATGGTGTGGATTGCTGCTCTTCAGTGTGATTTGTCTCAGTGACATATTTTCAATTACCTCCCGTAAAGAATGGTACTTGGTAGCCAGAGGTTTGTCGCAGCATCTGCCTTTCTCCAGGTGATCAGTAAGCTTGAGAATAGCGCTACCTAGTCCATATCACAGAATAATAAAGGCTTCATCCCCTCGCTAAGACAAGTACAAGATCATAGCGATTTTCGCTTGCGTCAGTGTCAGGACAATATCTGACTCTTTGTAAACAAGTTCTTCATTCATTGTGCTGTTGGCTCAACTGGTCTAAAGCGTTTTTAGTAAGTGGTGCTTTTGGTGCATGTTATAGTATTTTATGGGCACCAAATGTGCAAACAAAAACTGCTCTAGTATTATCATCTTACCATCAAACTCATACTTTGTGACAAAGGCACTGTGTTTGTGTTACATACATATTTTATGGCACAAATAATCCTCTGGCAATCCATATCTCAGAGTGTGTAGCTTCTGTGTGTGCTGCCAAATTTCCGGCAGCCTGTATCGCCTGCCTGCTGCTGAGGCAGAGCCAGAGATCAGATGCCGGCGCTCTCTGGCGATGCAGCGAAGTAAGGGGACTCATGGCAGCTCCCAGTAACATTCCGCCCACAGAGTGTAAGATAGGAGTTTATCCCTGTAGTAAAAAGTAACCCGAGTCCAGCTCAATGAACCATAGAAGTTAACTTTTAGACAATCCTGCTCATGCTTTCGAAGATAGGGTTCTGCCTGCAGCAGGCCAGTACCTGGGTGATAAGCCAGTGCAGTTAGAGGAGAAAGGAGGAGGAGCCGTGTTCACGACGGGGTGGCTGCCAAGGCGCTCGACATCGCCGGCGTGGCAGAGGAGATCGGAGAGACCTAGATGATACCTCCCTGGGAAGCACGTCGTTACCTCTGGGGCACCAATGAGCATGATGACTGCGTAACGCGTTTATAATGCCAACTCAACTGGGTTTGTACGAGCTGCAACTGAATTACTAGGTAAGCCGCTATAACGGATCTGTACAAGAACGTGCCGTCGCAATGCCATCACTGAGCGTGATCAAAAAGCCAACGCTGGTAGACAGCTGTTGATGGCATTCCCACCTCACACGGGGCTCAGTGAAGCACAAAGGCTAAAGCAGAGGGAGAGGGAGAATATTACCTTAGCTGGTCTGTGCTCAGAGGCAGGATTGGCGTGAGCTGAAATGTGGAAAAGCTTTGTCACCATACCTAACAACCAGCCCCTGCAGATATGGAATGTCTTCGAGGCAACACAGCTATGCACATGGTGATTCATTATCTCTATCTGCATGTATCTGCATTGCTGACGTTGGGTCTCTCCCGGATTGTGCCACAGGGAAGCAGGAAGCGGCTGTGGGGCCTGACCAGAAGGGGCCCATCGGGAGGCTAGCAAAAACTCAGGCCTCAACAGTATTGTAGTAATTATATACAGTGGCCAGTATGGGCAGTGTTGAAAACGGATGGAACGACTGCGCAGTGCGGGGCGGTCTTTGGTAGCTGCAGGGAATGGGAGCACTTTATGAAAATTTTTTGTGAGTTGAATTGATATAATTTGTTAGTTTTTTCTTGCAAGAGTCTTCATATTCACTAACTGTGACAAAAATAAAATTTTATGGAACTCTCTTACCTACCTCACAGCAGGTGCCTGGGTGTCTGCTCTGTCAGTGCTTTGTAGAATTGCTGCCTGGCTTTTGGGGTCTCTGGCGTGATAGAAGTCTGGAGTCCAAATGCGTAAAAATGCCTAGAAATCCTCAAAGTCCTCATTAGAATTCTGAGCCCCACTAACATCATATTTCCTAAAAATGTCACTCATAAATATCATAACACTCAGAGTAGGGCAAAATGTGGTTTAAGTGTATTTTCCCTACTCTTTCCTCTGGAGTGTCATCTTCTCATGACAATGACTTTGAAAAATTGCTATAGTTGTCGTTTACAGAATATTTCTCTGGCATCAATTTATGTAAAGCTACACCCCAAGCTTTTAGTGCCGCTGTGCAATGCAGTGATACACGTATTGATGTACTTTTGGCCTGTAGTGAGGTGTGGTATGGTGTGGGCTTACAGGTGTAGCAATTTGGCCCCCTTAAAAATGCCAGCAATCGCCCACACCGACCAGCCAATTTTGAAAATGAGCCTTAAGGTATTCATTAAATTATAAGTGAATCAAATGAGTTGTTTTGAGAGTTGGCGGTAGACTACGCACTTATCAAGAGTGTGTTTTTGGCTGGCGGAAGAAAATAGTCATTCATGAACTTATCATACCCCTCCATAGACGTGTACGCTTGTGCGGCACTAAATAACGGACAGTGCATTTATACTATCACAATCTGCTGAGGCACATGACGATTATAGAAAGTCAGAGCTGCTTCAAAAATCCCGGAAATTCACTTTACTTTCTAGTTTTATGCACTTCAACACCCAAACCAATAAATATACACTTATTACGTGCCCATCTGAAGACAGCAACTGAGACAGTATTTGAGCAGGTGTGTGAGTGTATTTTTTTAAGGTGCTGGCGAAAAGTGATAGTTTTTGCAAAGTTTCAGTTATAATTTTTATTAATAGTTAAATGTCGGCAACAGTGTACTTGCCAGTACAGCTCTAATATTGAGAAAAAGGAGATTAAAAATTCAGCTACAGGGTGTGGTTGTATGACGGGCAGTAAGCAGTGAAATAGTGTAGTGGTGTGTAAAAGTGGATCTGGCCATTATAAGATATTTAGCTGGGGCTGAGGTTGTTCAAGAATGCTAACTCTGACATGTGCTGTTTTGGTGACTTTACTTGCATTATATTGTGACAGTTGGGCATCTGTTCTTCATGAGCTTTTGTCTGTGAATGGCTGACATCGGCACTCAAACTATAAGTAAACTAAAGCTCCCCAAGATGTATGTTTCCCATTCTCAGAACTCCATACCAAATAAATGGAGCATGGCACAGGAGTTGTGGTTTACCACAGCTGATGCAGAGTTATCCATCATATCTATCATTATTGCTATTTATATTGTTCATACCATGAAAGTTTATGAATGAATTGCTAGCAGTTTGTGAGTGAAAGGTCTGCAAGCTGCTGTTTGGATAGTGTGTCTGGTGAGGACACCCACACAACTGGTAACACCAGGTGGACCTTCATTACAACTTACTGTTAGTAATTTTATTTTATAACCTAAAATAAAACAACAACTTGAACGTAATTTTAACATGGGAGTTCCCTCTGAAATAGATGCTTCTGATATTGCAGCTACAAGGCCTGCAAATGGTAGCTGAAACGGAGCATGTCCAGCAGACCCTGTCTTCTAAAGTGCCTAAAGGTTCTACTGTGTCTGCATGAGAAGACTAATAGTATTAAATGGTGCATGGCAGATGAGGCCTTTGTAGTTGGGCTCAGAGAAGCTGTGTTCTGCCTCTGTTCACATTCTGTACTGTATGGAAAAGTAAAAATAAAATTGCATTTGAAATCTGATGAAGCATTCATTCAACAGTATGCATGCATTTTAGCAATGAGATTTCTGGCTGTTCCACAAAAACTTATAATAAGTAAAAATAGACAATTTCCATAGCTGTATGAAATTATAACTGGTGCCAAGGATGTGAGTTGTAACAGGTTTCTTCTGCTGAGCCAACTTCGGCTCCTGCAGAGCCATACAAGCTATACACTGTTTCCATAGTGCCATCATGCCTCTATATATGCAAAAGAGAAATACTGTTTGGTGTAACATTGCCTGACCCAGAACCAGCCTTCTTGACGGTGCGGTGCGGCAGCTTCCCGGGACGTGACGATAATGCGGTGCGTGGTGAGGTCCCCTCCCAATGCTTCAAACAAGTAACAGATTTCTACCATGGCAGCAGTATTGTCCGGACCACATCTTTCTAATATCAGCATTGCCCCTCCCCTACCTCTCCCCGCCCTTGCCGCATCGGCTTGTTTCCTATCATTATGTTAAAAGTGGACGAGACTGACCTTTGCTGGCACGGCATCCCATTGTCTGTGCGGGCTGCGATGTTATTTCTGTCCTGCTGGTCGGTGAGCTGTGACTTGCCGAAGTGCGCCTCTGCGGCAGTCTGGTAGGAGTACCTGAGGCGGGATTCGTATACCGGTACAGCAGGCGAGGAGGGCTGAAATGCCGGTTTTATTGCTGGCAAATATGACCTTTTAGTTGGTACTGATAGCAGAGCAATCGGTAAGTAGCAAAACAATGCTTCATCTTACTATGCAATACAAAAGATATTGAAAGAGGCAGATTGCGGCTTGCGTTGGGAGTGCGTGGACTGCGTGGTGTATACCTTATTACATATTCTTCCCTCAAGTTTACTCTGTTTATGATAATCCCATACCTGTGCACTCTAGCGATACTATTTACTCTCTTATAACTCCTGGTTGGAGGTGGTGCAGCGTGCTGCGAGCATGTGCGACCTACCCATAATCCATATTACATAATCTGGTGATTTTAGTGTATTTTATTCTGTTTGTTGACTATATTGGCAATATTTACCGTAACCAGTGAACAAATGTTTGCTACCACAAATGGATTCACGACATTTATTAGTGTCATGTCAGCCCCAGAAATGTAAGTATAACGATGTGTTTCTCATAAGCATGTAGATAGAAATGACTATCTCCTCCTTCTATATGCTGTCTAGTCCCATGCAGAGGCCGCGTTTGTGTAACGCTCTGACCTAGAAACACTGCTCTGTGCACCTGCAACTAGTGCCTAGTTGCACTTTCACGGTTCTGGAGTTGTCTGGTGAGGTCTGTGGTGGTCTTTCCACGGTGGATGCTTGTCTTGTCAGGAACAGTATTGATGATATACAAACCAGACGGTAGCATTATCAGCGCATGATATAGCTCTCTATACCGATTACAGCGCAGCACTTCGCTGAAGCATGTGGTCTGTCCCATACGCAATAGGTTTCTCAGGACTCCATCGGTAAGGGCCATGTGCTATCGCGAGCTGCATTCACGTCATGAAATTGTTTTGCGGGTCGCGGATCATAGCGGATCCATGGCTGGACGTAGATATCGCGTTCCGCAATTACAGACCGCCCACCTCGCGAAATATCCGGCATCTGCCTCTTACATCCACAACTGCAGAACAAAAATCGGAACATGTTCAGCCCTATTCGGATGCGGTGTGGACGCAGGTCGGATCTGCGGTGCGTTTTCGAGGACATCGTCGCAATGCCCCATAGGAATGAATGGGCCGCGTTATGTTCTTGCCGAAATGCCAGAACGAATTGCAGACATCAAAAAGGCGTGGTCTCCAGCGGCTCTGACAGGGCGTGAACTCACGGCTTCCGGTGCTACACAGGACTCAACGAACTAACCCCTCCGTCATGTGACATACGGAACTTCGGCTTCTTCGTATAAAACCATCTTATCGTAAGCTGTTGAACTCAAAAAATCATCCTGATCTGCTTTGTGTGCAGTGTCATGAAGAGAACAGTATTCTGAGGGCTGGCCCTACCCACTCACGTTTTGGCAAGTGGTGATTCTCTGGTAACAGGGTAGTCTGCAGCTTACTTTTGGTAAGTCTGTTCAGCAGTGAATTTGAAGTCTTTTGGCCTTGGCTGGTGAAATGATTCTGCTGATGACTGGATGTCAGAAATCACAGAATTTTGAAAGCAATTTTGAAAACAATCAGCATTATTTTTAAAATACATATACATAAAGTAAAACCTAATCTATCTATTTTATGGACACCACGTATTCCAACACTTTGGACTAGTACCCATCTTGCCATGTTACATGAAAAGTTGTTGATGCAGTTAGAGACAAAACACTTTGGACTTAGATAGTAGATCCCAAAAACCATCCTCATATTTCCCTGAGCTTACGCCCTATTCTGAAACACGAGGTTGTCGTTGTGGTCTTGTTTTCCCAGTACATTTTATTTAATTATTTATTTTATTTTATTTCTTTGAGCGTTCTTGTTACCGAAGACTATGGCGGTGCGTGGGGGATGGTTTGGTCTTGTCTTGTTGGCGCTGTTCATCAGTTTCAAAGCGATGCAGAAGCGTTGCGTATGGCATGTGAACCATAACTGGACTCGGCTCTGTATATCTATTACGCCACCATCGAAATAAATTCACGACTCTATTTCATATAACAATTAGACTATTGTTTGGTGGTGTTATCGGATGAGTTCAGCATGTCGTGTTCGAATCTTCACGCATATAGTTTTTGAAATTGATGATCTGGCTTCTTGGCGTGAGCGTGTAAAGAGTATGCTGATGTGTCATCGACTCTTAAAAGGCATTTGTAAAGTAAATGTAGCTTTCTATTTGGCTGGTGTATCTGAAATTTTTGTTTCTCCATCTGCATCCCCTGATTCCCAAAGTGAAATTCATTCTTGGTCACACTATTGTTAAAAAAAAAAAAAAGGAGCAATTATCTGTACTGTATATGACGAATGATCGTAGTAGAGAGTTGTTAGCGTGCCGTCCTTTTGTCTATTAGCAGTAATTTCATTTCCATGAGGCAATGGCGCCTGCCTTCAGTCTTCTTACACACACAAGATATGATCTTAGGCTCCAGCTCAGCTCTTCTTATCTGTGGCTTGATGCTGGATGCGCTGCTTGAGGCAATGAGCAGCATTCTATCTTCTGCCCAATGGTCACCTGTAACTGGGCTTGCACAGTTCAAAAAGAGTGATGCATACAAAAGAGCAGAGGAAAGCTATTAAGATAATATCTTTGAAGTTATAGTCGCGGTTCGGCCCTCGTAACCGCTTCTTTCGTATGCATGGCCATGTTGTCGTGCGCTGAGCAACGGTCGCCAGCATGCGCGTGACCGCCGATGCCACCGACTCAGCGTGCTAAAATAAATATAGAAGAGGGTGGAAGAGGATTTGAACCTGTGACCATAACTTATTTATTATTGTTTTAACATTCATGCGCGCTGGCGCTTATAACTCCTATCGTGATGGTCTTAGCCACTTTCCATGGGCCCAGCCCCTGAATGTCCAGAGCAACTTTGTCGATTTGTTCCATAGTAGTTTTTAAGTGACATCATAGTTTTCAGTGTTTGACTACTTAAAAATAATTATAAATATTTTTTTATAGCCTTTTAGTATGGTTTTTTGAGAGTTTTCCTTTGGAATTCGATTTTAGGAAAGCACTAATTAATCAGCAATCAAAAGTTATTTTTTAATTATAACTTTATTAGCAATATTACTTTTCAGCCAAAAGTGAGTATTGCAATGAGTTCTATTTTTAATGATAGTCGTTTCTTATATATGTGGATGAGGTTGAGAAGAGCAGAGGCGAACTATAGTGAGTAGGTTTCTGGTAGCATTTATTGAGTACACACCAAATTACTATTTTATGTGCACTGACCTCAATTTTGTTTACCTCCTTTTCATTTTCTTTTTGGCTTTGTATCATCCACAGAGAGTCATTAAAAGGCCCTCTAGAAGAGACACCTACCGCTTTGTTTTACTACACTCCTCTCTTGCTCCACTTTCGTAACTTCCGAGGGCATCCCAGAACTCAGTTACAGAGGAAACTCTTCCTAATAGAGGCGACTCTGAACAGGCTGATCAGAGGTGTCATGGACCTGCAGATCTGATCTGTACTATTTGACACTTAGTAATTGGACAGTGAACGCTCAGGACAACAGAGAAAGTGGCTGATATGGGTTCATATATCTCCTTGTACCAATCGTTTGCTCTAAACAGCTGAGGAAGCGGAAAACTAGTCATACTGCTCCTATCTTCCTCCTCAAGTCCACCCTATGTCAATCAATGTGTTTGTTATCATATGAGGTGCAGGAGCAAAACTATTTCACAAATAAGCGCTAGGGTTAAAGAAAACACTTTGCCTACATGCCATATCGAGTGCTATCTTGCTGAGAACCATGTGATGAAATCTCTTATGCAGTGGGCGAGTGGGGAAGGGTTAAGAATTTGGATGAACAACTATAGTCATAATGAGCTGTCATAACGAGACATAAAGACATTATAATGGACAATGCCTCCAGCTGCAGGGGTGCAACAGTGTTTTTACCTATTCTCCATAAATCTCCAGTCTTCCATACTAGCCACAGCTCCCATATTCCAGTTCACTTGTTTTTGCACAAGTCTAAATTTTGCCTATCTCTTGCTTTCTCATAATTTATATATAATATTATTTGAAAGAGTTGAGTTATGATGATATTGTGGCCTTTAGAAGAGATTTATACTTAAATTTTCCAAATATATTGATGATCAGCTATAAATACCAGTTCATGGATGGACAAAACCAGTACTGAAACTTCCTGGCATTTTATCCTTGGAAAAACAATGGATATTCAGTTGTCATTCTATCAGTTAATGGGGATATTGGCTGTCAAACTTGTAAATTGTCAGTGAACTAAATTTGTAGTGATAATGTAAAGCTGGTGTCTTCAGATCTGATCAATTAGCTGAAGTTGCATCTGTTAGTGTATCTGGGCACTCATTCATCATCATCTTTCCCAGTCTACATGTTTTTCTTCCGGTGACAGTGGAACAAGATGATGTGATCATTTCTGTTTTTCAGAGGCGACATGAGGATCTTATTTGGAGAAGACATGGCTGGATCAGCATAAAGTTCTCTGCTTTGAGATAAATCTTTGTTGGTAGTCCTGTGTGATAAACTGATAAAAATGTGGTGATATCAGCTGGCTGCAAAATCAAACTCTCAACTCTATCGAAAATCTAATCATGAGGTCTTGACATAAAGTTGCAATGCAGTTTTGAAAACCGAAACATATTTAAGATTAAAAAGCCATACTACTCAATCATAAAGCTCAGATCATTCCCATAACTGGAAAATTTAAGGCTGACCTGTCAGATCATTATATAGCTAATTTTCATTGTGAGGCTGCAAATCGACAGCACAGCAGTGTGGCGAGGTGAATAGGCCAGAAACAGTCAAAGCCTGGTACCAGGTGACACGTAAGTCAGAACACTTGCATGCACTAAGCAGAAAACAAGCCAAGGATCAAACAGGCTCATTCATGCACTTGGAACAAGCCATGCCGAGTTCATGCCACCTAGTATGAAACTAGCCTGTATCGTTTCTCCTCTTTATGATACTTTGCTTTCTATTTGACTTCATGATGCTTTGGTAGTTTGTTGTTAGAGATTTTCTGACTAAAAATCAGTTTAGTCATCTGCATTTTCAGATTTCTACAGTGCCTAATTCTAGTCAATGGGTTTATGTTGTGATACTGGTCGGGCGGGTTCATATTGATTCAGGGTCCTTTATCAAATATTTAAATCTGGTTATTGTGACTGGCTTTTTGTCCCAGCTGGTGTTTGGGTTCAAACATAAATCACTATCAAACTAAGAACAACCTGCATCATCAATCTAAATAAATGATGAGAGGAACAATAGAGCAAGTCAGTACTTGCTGTGTCATAGCACCAGGGATGGGACCGTCTAATCCAACATAATTGGGACTGACATAAACGGCTTCACCTCATCCTGGATCAATAATTTGAATGGTGGGACCTGTTCAGTATGTGTTGTGATATGTGTCATGTTGGCTGTATATAATGAGAAGAGAGGTTCCCTGTCACTTAGTTGCCTATCAAGTTAGCTAGACAGTAGCGATGTGCACAAAACATCGAGCAAATCTTTCTAAGCATTCTTACCATGCTCTCCAGTGCCGCGTAACCCTAAATCGAACACCATAAAATATCACGCTAAATAGAAGCAGAGGCATTGTTCTCTCCTGGGCATCGTTTGTGCATGGGTCATCCTCCTCAGAGAATGCTGGTGAAGGGCAGGAGCAGAAACTTAGATAAGTCTTGTGCTGTCTCTGGGATGATCTGGCAAATTTTGTAGCTCAGCAGGCGAGTGAAAAGTGTGGCCAGTGATCAGCTTTTCTTGCTTGCATGAGTTCAGAGAAGCAGCGAAGATTTCATCAGAGCACAAGGCCTGGCAGACAGAGGCATAAACCCTCACCTGGCCTTTCAATCAAAGACTTGAAGGAAGAGACCAAGAGTAGAGAAGAAACAAAATAAAAGGCTAAAATTCACTGCTCCCTGCTCCATAAAGTATATTACTTGCTTACATCAAGTTCAGTCCACCGTATCAAATCTTCATAAGAAATAAAACTGAGTTAAAGTTTAAACCTAACTAAGTAACACCTCGAGCGCTCTCTCCTGTTTGCCTCATAGGGTTACATATCTATTGACAGCCCTTTATCATTAATCTTTAAAATCGGAAGAAACTACATGGTGGACCTGGCTTTTGAGAGCCCGGCGTCTTTGTGGTGAAATGGATGTTGGAAGATAATGTTTGAAGTCTCAGTCTGATTTGGTTTGAGTTCAATTGTTTTTGAAACAAGACCAAAATAAGCAATATAGTAATATATTTGGTGTCCTCAACCTATGTTGACAAACTATAATAAGACAAGGTAAATAGTATTTTAATAGATGGGGTGAGCGCGCATCAGATCCGATCCTGCACGCCCACCAACATCCAATGGCGTGTGATTTACCAAAAATCATAGCCCGATGACCGTCGCGTCGACATTACCTTGGCTAAATCGATCAACCATACGCCGTCACGATGCGTGCACCGCGCCGTAAAGAACATTTTGAAGACTCAGATGAGGTGATGAGTAATGTTTGCAGGATAAATATGGTCCGTGGAACGCACGGCGCGTAGTGCAATGTAACTATTCAGATTTTGAAATAGACAAAATAGTAAAATACCGCCAGGACCTGGTAATAGCACCACTGTAGCGCAAATGGGGAAGAAAAATGGAGGGGACCGCAGGGTCAGCCGCCAGGAGGAGTACCATACACAGTGTCCACCAGAATAACAAAAATAGCCATAAGCATATAAAAGAAAGTAAGCCAGAAAGACATGCTCTCAGACATGAAACAGACATTGGTGACGTGAGGAAGCTATACCCTCCACAAGTGTGTCGATCCTCACGGGTCCGCCTCCACTCAGCAGGATAGATTTTAAGCCTGGGCTGAAGCCTGCTTCAGAGATAGTCAGAATGTCAACTCCTAGAAATAGGGCTTGAGGAAATCATGGAATCCAATCACTGGGGAGTGGGATTAGGGGTCGAAATGGCAGGCTTACAAGCCAATGGGGAGGAAATATCGATGTATTAGTGCATCCGGGACCGCGTAATGACAGATGTGGCCCACGTCTGACACGCAATCTTGATCCACCTAACCAATGACCGCTCAGTCCACATCGACCACCATACAACCATAAAATAGTTTGGCATAATACAGCGTCAGGGTTTGTGATGGTCAGCGTTCTAAAACTGTGAAAATAGAGTAAAGCTATTATAATGCGACATAGTCATATATTGGACCAGAATAAAAAACATGACAATTTCATATAAGTGAAACGATCAGGTTACATGAATTATAAAGGAATGGTAATAATGAATAAACCCTCACGTTGATAATGTATCAGATTTAAAAACACAAATACAGAGAGGAAAAATAAATGATTGTTGTTGACATGTGAAAAATTCATATAGTACAGTACTTATCTTTATGTGTACTAATATCTTCCATGACTAGAGCTAGCCACCAAATCAGTAAATCTGAGAATGGGAATAATACCTGGAGTGTGGACCTAGGGGTGATGGAAAAGACATGGGGAGAAAAGGAGGAACTTAAAGGTGATTACTGATAAATACTGGTGCTGCATTGTAATATCAGTCTTGTATCAAAAAAATGAAATGTCAGAAATCATAATAAAATATAACCATATTAAATTAATTTTTCATATCAAAAAAATTTTCTTAAAAGATTTGACAAAAATATATAAATCTATAAACTAATATTAAATATATACGGTGATTGAGTGATACATAAAGTTCTGTATCAGTCTTGTGTAGTAAATGTAACATATGATTTCACTGGTGTGTACATGAGGTCCTTATGAATGGTACAACACAAACATAAACATCAAAATTACCATCAAACCAAATGTTATGAGAATCATAATAAATTCTTCTCAAACGAACAACAAAATGTGGGGTTCAACCAATTGCTCTTAAGTGAAGCCCCAGAATTACCACAGGGCGATCAAAGTCATATCATAATTAAACAAGCTTTTCATGTGTCCTTTTAACTGGATGTAGATGTGATAAATAATGTTCATATCGCTATGTGGGCAAACAAGCATCTAAATCCACAATGTAGTTGATGATAAAGCACTTTGACAGAACAATGAGGTTGACAGTGCCTTCAATAGAGGATGATCAAAAATGGATACAGGGGTCAGAAAAACAATCAACAGGCTCACGATAGGAGGATACAACCTATAAATAAAGGTAGAAATAACGACCTCTCCTTTCTAGTCAGATGTGATTTAGGAACTCACAATTCATGAATCATCGCCTCCATACAATGCAAATAACTTCTTCAATTATACTCTTGGTGGATGGACCGATCGTGCCTCTGCGTGGTTGTTTTTGTCACTGTAGTGCTGTTTGGTGATGGGTGTAGGTTTGGGATCTGTTGGGTCCATAACCACCTCCTCCTTAGTATCATTACTCTTACCCGCCTACTTGTCTGCATTTGTAGCCCCTAGAGGTCATACCCGTGAGATCAACCCTAGAAACAGTGATCCCAAAGAATAATGTAAACGAACCAATAATACATATATTACACTTCCTAATATAGAACAGTTGTATTATTCTATTATCCGTCATTCTGTAAGTGAATAAATGATGGTCCTTTCCCTCTGGAATATTATTCTAATACTTGGAAAAATCCTGATATGCATGACAGGTGACTGACTCTGCGATTGTGCTGTCTGCCATCATTTGCGTCTTGTTGAAATGAATGGTCGCATCCCGTCATTTTATTTTTCACGAAAGAAATAAGTCGTGTGGCATGAGCTGCACACATATTATTTATTCTGTAACTCCTTTTATTTTCTCAGACAAAGAAAGATGTTCTATTTCACCGCTGCTACACCCTTGACCAAAAGCAGATAATAGGCTGCAATCTACCGAGTCTAGATTCTACTAGATCTGATTCTCAATGAGTTGGTTAAAAAACTGTAGGTGCAGTTCTTGAAATATATAGTACTTTATATTACAGAACTGTGTGTTCAGATCATTTTCATGGCCCAGGTGGTATGGCAGCTGGGGACTTAAGTTCACCTAAATTTTGTAGGGCACTTGAAAAGACTTGATGGGTGACAAACATAGTCCTGGATTTATATTTCATGGGACATGCTATGGCGTACTAAACTGCCTGAAGTATATCCTGATTCCACTCTATCATTGTCGTAACAAAAATATAGATCAGGACTTTTGAAATCCTACTCAGGAAGATAACTTCAAGTTCAAAGTAATTATCAGGAGCTAAAGCGTGGGCAGGCAGGCTGTGCTAGATAATCTGGTTAAGGCATGCTTCTGTGTTTGTGAGTGAAGGGCTTT